>JAMPIV010013065.1:0-137871 GCA_024509875.1 Oreohelix idahoensis | reverse complement strand
TTCATACGATACAAAAAGGAAAATGAGCAGGCATGGATAACATAAAAATTGAAATGATAGAAGCTCTGGAGAGCTTTGGTATAGATGCAATCACAGAAATATGCAACGATATATACAATACAGGATATATACCACACGACATGAAGACATCAGTTTTTATAACATTGCCCAAAAAACCAAATGCAACAGAATGTTCAGACTTCAGAACAATCAGCCTGATGAGTCATGCAATTAAGATACTGCTCAAAATCATACAGGAAAGAATAAAAAGTAAAGTAGACAGCGAAATCCAAGAAGAACAGTTTGGTTTTAGACGGAACAGTGGAACAAGAGAGACAATATTTTGCCTTAGAATATTAGCAGAAAAATATACAGAGGTCCAAAAAAGTATGTATATGTGCTTCATTGACTATAAGAAGGCTTTTGACAGAGTCCATCATGAGAAAATAATTGAATGCCTCAAAGACATAGGTATTGATGGAAAAGATATAAGAATACTCAGTAACCTTTATTGGGAGCAAACTGCCACAGTAAGATCTGGAAGGAATTATTCACCATACATAGACATAAAAAGAGGTGTCAGACAAGGTTGTGTGCTGTCCCCCTGCCTATTTAATTTATACACCGAAAAAATTTTCAAACAGATACAGAAATACCAGGACTGAACATCAGTGGAAGGTCAATAAACAACCTTAGATATGCAGATGATACCGTGTTGTTAGCTGAAAGCGAACAGGAGTTACAAGAACTAGTGAAGCAAGTGAACAGCATAAGTCATGAATATGGACTCGACATTAATATTGAGAAAACAAAAACTATGATAATTAGCAAAACAAACGATAAACCCACATTAAAGATAAGCGTAAATGGGAAAATCCTGGAACAAGTCAAGAGCTACGTATATCTTGGTCATATAATAACAGAAGATGGCAGATGTGAAACAGAAATCAAGAAGAGAATAGGAATGGCCAAAGCTACATTCAACAACATGAAACATATACTGACATCCAAACAGTTATCTCACAAATTAAAACTGAGAATCATAAAGTGTTATATATATTCTGCATTTCTGTATGGTGCAGAAACATGGACGATGAATAAGCATTTTGAAGAAAGAATTGAGGCTCTTGAAATGTGGATATATAGAAGAATGGGGCGTATCTCATGGAAAGAGATGAAAACAAATAAGGAGGTCCTAGAAAATCTAGGTATGAAAAGAGAACTAATGAGGGAGGTCAAAGTTCGGCAGTTAAAATACTTTGGCCACATAAAAAGGCATAACACCTTGCAGAAGACCATAACAGAAGGGAGAGTTGAAAGCAAACGTGCAAGGGGAAGACAACGCTATAAGTGGGAAGATAACATCAAGAGATGGACAGGAAAGAGTCTATCAGAGTGCACCACCAAGACAAGAGACAGAAGATGTTGGAGATCCATTACAGCCAACCTTCGTTGTGGAGATGGCAACTGATGATGATGAATACACAATATTAAAATATAGGGGAATTACATTTTTCTGTAAATATGTATACATGCACAGACAAATGCTCATGTACATACTTAGAAACACTCACATAGACAAATATACAGAGCACAAAATTATTTTCTATATAAAATAAGACCCTAAGATCACAGTGAACTTTAAAGCATGAAAAAAACATTTAAATTGTTTGTGTAAAAAATAAATAAAACACTGAAATAACAAACAAGCATGTCTAATAAGGCCCCTTGTAGTTTTAAGGATCTCTGATGAGACAAAGAAATAGTAGAAATATTGTTGCCTCAGGATGTTGTACAAGGCACTATTATAAGATTGATCATGAGGCTGGCAACATCATCATGTCAAACAAATAGCTACAGATACCATCACAGTAAGAGCTTGTCAATGTTTACTGTAAGCTTCCTGTAGTAGTGGCTCCATCCTCCATAGGGTGTGACCAGGACAATGCCGACATTTAAGGTCAATGACCTGTCTGATACAGTTTGTCTAAACAATGGTACATACAACATATAAGGTTAATTAACTGTCTGATATAGTTTTTTCTGAATGGTACATACAACAGATAATGTTAATCTGATATAGTTTGTCTAAACAATGGTACATATGACATATAAGGCTAATTAACTGTCTGATATAGTTTGTTTAAACAATGGTACATTCACTTACATACAACATATGAAATTAATTTACTGTCTAATATAGTTTATCTAAACAATGGTACATACAACATCGTACCTCAGCATTAGCATCATGACTCTGGAAACGTCCATTATACACCTGCTTACATTCATCATTACCTGAATTTTTATTACAGAATATGATATATTTTATTACATACATTCTGGCCAATTCTTTAATGCATTTGACAAGCAGTTATGGCTATTATACAGTATAAGAATGTTTGGAAAAAAAACAATAATATAAATAGTTGAATAAACTTTATTTGGACATATGTCCTAATATAACCAACATCATCCGTGTGTCATGTCTCACCGAAAATCAGATCAATAAAATATAAAATATGAACCGAAAATATAAACTTTTATTTTTTTAAAATCAGCTCCACACAATCAATATGCTTTTTTATATAAGAAGTATGTATCACAGAAAATAATAAATGTTTCTGTTTTTTGTTACAAGCAGCGTATATATGCTTGAAAAGAACATGCTACAAAAAACATTAGTAAACACATTAAAACAAGGATGACTTGGACTATTCATTCTTGGTGCACCAGGTCAGAAAGGGAAAATGTATCTCATTAATTTGCTTCTTGCTAAAACTCAGAAGCAGAATAAAACTGCTCTTGTAGTTCCATCATTAGAAAAAAAGAGTCTTTTGTGTGGAACCCAGCTCAACACATTTACTTGGTCTTATATATTAGGAGTATTTTAATTATATACGTGTGTTAATATAATGGACGGAAACTGTGTCTTGGGTGAAGAAAACATGCCATGACAAAATGATTAAAACATTAAAAAATAACGAAACTTTACAGAACCATTTGCTTGCCTTTCCAATTGCTCTACAGTAGCAGACTTGCCAAGAAACATATAGACTGGCATAAATAAACCTGCAACCATTATTAAACACATACAAGTATAAAGAGACCTTCAGAACAATAAAACAAACTGAATAACAACTAGAACATAAATAAATCATCTAGAGGAATATTACAGTGCAGCAAATAGAATATAAACAATCAAAGAAGAAAATAATAACTGTCTTAGTTGATGAAACAATGTATCTGTTTGAATGTGGACATGCTGCAAAGATAAATAGTAAACACATTTAAAAAAGGGAAAGGTGGACTTTCTTCCTTCGTGCACCAGACTGAATGAGAAATATGTATTATTAATTTGCATCTTGCAAAAACTCAGAATCTAAATGAAATCACTCTTCTGGTGGAACCATGAGGAATAACCGAATAACAGTATACTGTGCAGCCTGTATTTAAAATTACAGTAAACAAGGCACAAAGATAGTCACTTTTAGCAGTAGTCATTAACTTAAATAAAAATTCCTTTTCACTGGAATATCAAAATGTTCATTTTTACATTTCCTAAGTTTCCTAAACAGTTACTAGGAAAATCTGGGCAATGCCGGTACTTACAGCTAGTTCTTGATAAAAACTTAGATTTAGCCAAGTGAGTTAAACTGACAGACTTCGATTAAAATATTTCATGTGCCATAAGCTATTACTTATCACACTTGTGGGTTACTAAGGGCTGCTAAGGGAGTAATTGCTAACACTGTTATCTTCCAGGCATATCATAAGAGCTGACAAAGGAAGGTTGAGCTTGGGACCAATTATCACATCCTGTAGACAATTTGTAACCACAAAATATTTACCCAGTAATTGGTATAACATCTCTGTAGAGGTGTCCATTTCTGCTTTGATAGCCTCTACTGGAATGTCATCAGAACCATCTCCTTTTCCTTCTGATAGAAGCTTTATGTCCATCTTTGTGTCTTCCTTAGTTGGATTTTCACAGTTGACTTGTAGCTCCTCGATGGCTGGTTGGAAGTTTGGGGGATTTCGTGGATGCAGTCTGTTGAGAAGTTGAGTCTGTTTTGTGGAACTGTCTGGGAGAGAGAAGAAATACCACCAGAATGGAAAAAAGGATCTCTGGTCAAACTGCATTAGAAGGGAGATTTACAAAAGATTTACAAGTGCATTAATTAAATGTGAATAATCTTACTATTAGTTCCAGAAAAAACATTTAACAGGTTCATCCTCAAGAACTTAAAAGTCTATGGCTAGAGAATAAACGGTTCTAGGCAAAGCAGATCCTGTACAGATCAGAATAACATTGAGAATAACAGTGAAACAAAGTCTGAAATGGAAAGTACCTCTTTACATTAGATTTTTGGACTATGAAAAGGTATTTGGCAGTGTAGACAGAGAACCACTTTGGAAAATGATGAGGCAATATGAAGTCCCATTGAAGATTATTAACTTAATGAAGAAAACACATGAAGACTTAACATTTTTCACAAATGAAAACTTAAGAACTAAAGTGCAACAGGGATGCCTGTTGTTACCATTTTCCTTCCTACAGTTTACAGACTGGGTTGTGAAAACAGCAACTTCAACCAATAGGAACCCATTAAACTCTGATTAAACAGCTTCATGATCTAGATTTTACAGATGAGCTGGCTCTCCTGTCCCAAAACTGTAATCAGCTGTATGACAGAATGAAAATACTTAATGGAGGTGACAACAAGTGGGTCTGAAAATACACAGGGAGAAAACAAATATATTGAGACTGAATTCAGGAAATGATAAAAATATTGCTCTTGAAGAAACATCACAAGATGTAGAATTATACATACACCATGGCAGCAATATAGACAATAATATTAAAATACGATTTCAAAAGGCTAAAACAAGAGCTTTAATTGTATTGGGACACCATGGAGATCAAAAGAAAGTAAATCCATTTCAAAAATCAGAACCTTCAAATGTCAAATCCATCATATTGTATGACTTGAAACACTGAGAACCTCAACAATCAAAGAAGTTACACTCTTTCTTAAAATGGATGCCTACATAGAATAGAAGGATTGACGTGCTGTGACAAGACCACTAATGTGGAACTGATGACAACTACCAGACAAGCATCAGTGGAACCAGAGATGAGATGTTGGAGACAAACAGGAATCACACTGAGAAAACCTACTGACAGCACTGATACAAGTCTAGAGGAAGGTTAAGGACACATGGAGAAGAGAACTGGAGACAGACATGAAGAGGGTGAAGAAGATATAGAAAGATGTTGAGCTGATGGCACAGGACATAAAGACTTGACACAGGACATAAAGACTTGACACAGGACAGGAAGACTTGACACAGGACAGGAAGACTTGACACAGGACATAAAGACTTGACACATGATAGGAAGACTTGACACAGGACAGGAAGACTTGACACAGGACAAGAAGACTTGACACAGGACATGAAGACTTGACACAGGACAGGAAGACTTGACACAGGACAGGAAGACTTGACACAGGACAGGAAGACTTGACACAGGACAGGAAGACTTGACACAGGACATGAAGACTTGACACAGGACAGGAAGACTTGACACAGGACAGGAAGACTTGACACAGGACATAAAGACTTGACACCAGACATAAAGACTTGACACAGGACAGGAAGACTTGACACAGGACAGGAAGACTTGACACAGGACAGGAAGACTTGACACAGGACAGGAAGACTTGACACAGGAAGGAAGACTTGACACAGGACAGGAAGACTTGACACAGGACAGGAAGACTTGACACAGGACAGGAAGACTTGACACAGGACAGGAAGACTTGACACAGGACAGGAAGACTTGACACAGGACAGGAAGACTTGACACAGGACAGGAAGACTTGACACAGGACAGAAAGACTTGACACAGGACAGGAAGACTTGATACAGGACAGGAAGACTTGACACAGGACAGGAAGACTTGATACAGGACAGGAACACTTGACAAAAGTTTGTTGAAAGCTATGCTCCTAGGGGTGCTCAAAGGTGATGAGAGAGACATAAATGCCTTTAATTGACAGTCACATCATTAGTTCATTAAAAATATATGTCAAATATAAGAGGACATGAAATGTAGAATTTGTTGACAGTCACATCCTTAGTTTATTAAAAATATATGTCAAATATAAGAAGACTTGACATGTAAAATTTGTTGACAGTGATGTCCTTAGTTCATTAAAAATATATGTCAAAAATAAGAGGACATGAAATTCAGAATTTGTTGACAGTCATGCCCTTAGTTCACTAAAAATATATGTCAAACATACGAGGACATGACATGTAGAATTTATTGACAGTCACCCCCTTAGTTCATTAAAAAATATATGTCAAATATAACAGGACATGAAATGTAGACTTCCTCAGAAAAACAATGTCATGAACCCTTTATTCTAGAGTCTGAATGAGACAACTGTGATCTCATGTTACCATTTCTCTTCTTACGGTTTATAGATTAGATTCTGAGAACAACAATATTAACCAACAGAAATGAAAGTCAATATACTCTGACAATACAGCTCAATGATCATCAGTGACCTTTGCCTTCTATCCTAAACCAAAGAAACCTTTCAAAAACAAAAACATAAATTTTCAATGAAAATGTCAAAGCAGTTCTTTAATATGTCTTTGAAACATGAAAAATTATCCCCCCCCCCCCCCCAAAAAAATACACACAAACACACGTGTAAGAAGATATAGACTTTTAAATGCTTTTATTTCTGCTTGCAGAAAAAAAAAAGATCATTATAGTATGATATGATTGCTAATGTGGAACTGATTGAAAAAAGAAAACAAATATCAGTTGAAAAAAACAGAAAGGATATGGAAAGAAAATTAACACTATAAAATATAGCAAGGAGGGCTCAGCATGCAGCATTTCTGTTTAGTTAATTAAAAAATTAATAAGAGAAGACTCTAGGCAGAAATATGTCTCCGACTATATAAGGAAAAGACGATGGTCATATATCGGTCATGTCCTACGAATGCAAAACAACAGAATACCACTACAGGCGCTCACTTGGGTTCCTGAGGGTAAGAGGAAAAAAGGAAGACCAAAAGAAACACTCAGAAGAACAATAATAAGAGAAGGAAGAACGTGGGCCTAAATAATGTGCAAGAGCTAAGAGGAGTGGCATCACAACGAACAACCTGGAGAGCACTGGTTTCTGCCTTATGCGCCGTGTTTGGTGCTTAAAGAATTTATTATTATTATTATTATTATTAAAAAAAAAGAAATCCTGTTCAATCTCTAATAACTTATAATTAAGATATATAGTATCTGTAGTTTTAGATTTCATTATCTACATAATTCACATGATCTTGCACATTCATGTTTTCTGTTCAGATTTTAATCCAAGACATACAGATCAAATCCCCTCACCAGTGTATAGAACAGAGAGGGCAGGGGTGGGCGGTCAACCCGGCACAGAAGGAGGGAGGTGCCAAAAAGTCAGGTTGTTTCTCTGCGAACACTTGTGTCCAACTAACATAATTTGAATCTTTTCTTTCTCAGCAGATTCTCTCAATGTCATTTTTGACTTCCAATATAAAGTATTCCTATTCTTCAGCTGTATGATTACAACTAGTATTAGTGAGCAGCTGCACATCCACTCTAGGCTGTATGATCACAACTAATGTTAGTGAGCAGCTGCAGGTCCTCTCTAGGCTGTGTGATCACAACTAATGTTAGTGAGCAGCTACAGGTCCTCTCTAGGCTGTGTGATCACAACTAATGTTAGTGAGCAGCTGCACATCCTTTCTAGGCTGTATTATCACAGCTAGTATTAGTGAGCAGCTGCATATCCTCTCTAGGCAGAAAACCTTTATGCTACATATCTTTTTTCCAAAGCCCATGTTGCACGGAAGCAACTCCATTTTGAGTTCAAGAGCAGAAGCTGTTAAAGTCATTTATGAAAGATTTGATGAACTAGCAGATCTACTTGAGAAACTACATCAAAATATTTTAATTTCATTTTAATTCTATGTTTTTTTGTCTGCATCAAATTCTTGGAAAAACTGACCCGTACCAAAATGATTGCAAGATCCTTCAAGGAACATCAAAGGTTTGAAGTCTCTCAAAAGAGAACTTAACAAAATTAGTGACATTGTTTGCAAAGAAGTAGTTTTGAATACAAAGACCAATGTGAAAAATAGGACAGCACAATACAGGGTGTTTCAAAAAGAGTACTGGTATGGTATTTTGAACGTGTATAGTTTTGGTAATTGCAAACTTACAAATGTTTGGTTTGCACCAAACGATAGGTAAACTTTCCGAGTTTGGACAGCTACCCGATAAAAAAAAATGTTTTTTATTTCAGCCACTAGACGGTGCAAGGAATGAAAATGGAAAGAATAACAAGGGATCAGTTGGAGTGAGCGTGGAGAGAATTGGACTACCGCTTAGATGTGTGCCGTGTAACACAATGGGCCCACATTAAGGGATTGTAATGTAAGAGATTAAACTTTGACAATTTTACTTTCTTTTGGTGCAAACTGTATATTTTAAAGTGTTCAATAACCAAAGTTATGCATCTAAAATACCAATATTCTTTTTGAAACACCCTGTACTTATTAGACATCTTTCACATTTCATTCTGAGGATCCACACAGATTACAATTGACATGAAGTCCATAAGGTCAATTATATTGGGCAACAATTAATGTTTGTTTCTACACTTTGAAATCATCTGAACAATAAACATATTTGAACATAGTCCTACTTTGTACGTTAAGCAAGTTTAAACTGAGACTTATATCCTATTTCATACACATACAAGATCCTCAATATTACGAGTAGAATGAATACTTTTGGACACAATGAATAAGCACGATCATCTCACGTCATAATAATTCTTACACATAATGACATAATGACAATGACCTTTTGAGCACCAAAGTTCCAAGATAAAGGACAGCTTGTGGTGTGCAAAAAGATCAAAGCTGAAGGTCGATGTGTGATGCCCATTGATATAAAAAAACTTCCAGCAGAAGATAAGATCATGCGAGTGATAAGATTCATTCTAGACAGACTACAGCAGGAAATGTCAACACCTTTCAGTCAACTGAAGCATACAAACAGGGAATTTGAATTCCTTCTCAACACTGAGACTTTTATCAAGACAGATAATGCTTAAGAAGTGCATTGACCTGGCAAGCTTTTATGTCACAGACATTGATGGCAAGATCCTGCTTTCGTTCGTTGTGTCTTATGGAAATTATGTATTCCAAAAGTTACACATAGAACTGCATATTCTGCTAATGATTTCTACTTCATTAGCCAGTTGTAAGCATTTGTTTAGTACACTAAAGATAATTCTTTTGTATTTACAAGTATCTATGGGACAGGAACATCTGAATAATCTGGAACTTCTTAGCACTGAAAGAGAAAATCTTGAGAACATTCATTTTGGTAACATAATTGATCGATTTGCAGGAATGAAGGTACTAAAGATCAATATGTAGTTCCAAAAAAAAATTGACATATATAGTGTACTGTTTCTGCTGTTAATAAAAGGCTTATTACAAAGAGAGGTTTATTTATTTTCTTTTGTGTTTAACTAATTCTTAAATTTCATATTTTCCCAATAATTCATCCTGGTGCTCCTAGAAGAATTTAAAAGTCACGACGGTGCTACATATAGTCCTTTAAACTTTCTTTTGATTAGTCTACAAAATGAACATATATATTATCTGGTGGTGACCAGGGGCTATAAACTCTTGGTATGCCACTGCCCCAAACTTGTAAAATTTGCAGAAAGGGATTCTCTGTGTGGACTAAAGATACCCGGAAAAAAAAAATAATAACTGCAATTTTTTTAAAAAAATACACACCTGTGCATATAGGGTAGAAACCCTAAAAAATAATGATGTTTGTGGTGAATGTGTATAAATAACACTTAATATGTTACATTTTTGTTGATAGTTGTAACACATTGAGCACAGGTTACATTTATGTTAAAAAGTTGTAAAGCATTACTGAGTAAATTGTCCGCAGCAGGATATTCAGATGTGGAACTGCTCCTCATAATCTCTCTCCCTGCAGAAACATGACTATCTTCCTCACTTTCACTTTCTATCTTCACTGTGTATCCCTGAAAACAAAATATTGAACATATTCAAGTTTGAAACAAACCACTCCAGTCTTAACTATTGCCCCAGTTTGACTATTTTAATTTTTTATGCATTCAAATTTCTTTCTTTTCTCAGCCACTGTCCCTGATGAAGACTGTTCATTACATTGACATATGCTTCATTGTAAATGAAAAAAAAAAAGGAAAAGAACCTAGCAATAAGTAATAAAATGTTAAAATGGACAATATTTTAACAGATTTCTTAGTTTCACTGTCTTTGGCTGTATACAAATTTGTTATCAAGAATTAAAAAGAAAACTCACTTTAAAATCTGTACTGATGTCCAGTTTTATTTGTTGATCCAGGAACGCGATCTTCTGTTCCATTTTTTTTTTTGCAATCTGAAAAGAAAAATGAATTATGTGTAACAAAATCTTAGACAGTTTTACATGCTGGTTATTTAAGATACTGATATCACAAGAAATTTCACTCAAATTTTTTTTTTGAATAATGGTGAAAAAACATTATAACTTGAAAATGTAAGGGAGAGTGATACATGTTTAATGGTAGAATGTCCAGTGTCACATTCAATAGTCTTTGCCATACTGACTTTCTTCTGAATGAGTCAGAGCTTTTAAGTGCATGCTAAATGTGTATATGATCATTTAAAAACATATTACTTCTATCTATAATCTATCTATACATGTGCTTTTTGCACTGCACAAAGGCATTTGAGATAGAGAAAATATATGAGAAAATTATGAAAATGCTAGAAAGCATCTACATTGATGGTAAGGATCTGAGAGTTATCAACAACATGTACTAGCAACAAACATCAGCTATGACAATTAGCAGCCATATAGGAACGTTTTTTAGCAGATTAATATAGGGTGTTATTCATGTTTGATGATGAATGTCTGTGATGGCATTTTAAACAGTTTGTGCCATATTGATTTTTTTGAGTGATTCAGAGATTTTCAAATGCATACTAAATGTGTGTAAGATCATGTTTGAAAAATGTAACTTTTTCTCAATTGATAGCTAGAATGTAAGTTTCATATAATAGAAAGATTTTAAAATGGCAATTTTTCAATCAATCAATCAATACCCTTCAGCTCCCCAAGGAGCAGAGGCCCTCCACAAACACATACCAAGTCCTTCTTTCTCATGCCATCATTTCAAGTTTTCCTCATCATTTTCACCTCTTGTTTCCAGTTCTCTTCTTTATGTGTTTTTTGGTCTACCTCTGTCTCTCTTTCCCTGTGGATTCCAGAACAATGACTGCCTTGTAACAGGTTTCCTCAATGTGTGTCCTATCCATCACCAGTGTCTTCTTCTCAACTCTTGTTCCACTGGCACTTGCCTGGTTCTTGTCATCAATTCCACATTTGTGACTTTGTCATACCATTTTAATCCTTCTATTCTATGCAAGCACCCATTTATAAAAGTCTGTAGCTTTTTGGTTGTTGTTTTTGTTGTTCTCTATGACTCGGAGCCATACAATAGGACTGACTTGATATTTGAGTTAAAGATTCTTATTTTCATATTGGACTTGATTACTCTTGTTCTCCATATATTTCCCAATGCAATGAAAGCTCCTCTTGCTTTTTGTATTCTTATTTTGATATCACTGTCTGTCCCTCCAACTTTATCTATTTTACTGCCAAGATATGTGTACGATTCTACATCACAGCACTTTTTACAAAAGTAATTTTTTTTTTTTTACATTGTTCTTGAGATCAGATACACAGACAAGTTACACGTTTTTCCAGAAAGTGCTACATTTTAGTATATTCTATCACAGAATAATGAAATAAATGAAGGAAATTTGATATAAATTTTCCCATTTAGCCACTTTATTTCATTTTGTGAGCAATAGATCTCTTCTGTTCCTTACCTTTTAGTTCCCTGTGAGTACAGTGTAAACACATTTTATGCTAGAGAAGCACTAATGAGGATGTCACATAATTCAAAACTAGTGTTATCACAAGAATAGATGTAGGGGGTGTGTTCTCACAGGAATAGATGTAGGGGGTGTGTTCTCAGAGGAATAGATGTAGGGGGTGTGTTCTCAGATGCATAATTTTCCAATTATTGTAGGATTTTTTTTTTTTTTTTGCTTTTAAACATGACAATTTTACTGATTAATGTCATCTTTCACTTTTTTAACACTATCATATAATAATTCTTCTTCTTCTTTGATCCTTAGCCACCGTCCATCAAAGAAGTCAGTGGCCATTACACCTAGTGGCGTCTTGTAGGGCAACAACAAATTGATTCCACTTTGCTCGGTCGGTGGCCATCCTTCATACAGTGCCCCAACTCTGGTTCATTCTTTGCATCTCAGCCTCCACAGTCCTATGCCAGGTTGTTTTTGGTTGGCCTCTTTCGTTTTCCTTCAGGGGTCCAAAGCATAGCTGTTCTTGTGATGGCATCGGGGTCTCTTCTGAGGACATGGCCAACCCAGTTCCAGCGTCTGCCAGCTATGATGGTGTGCATGTCCTCTTGCTTGCTACGAGTAAGCAGATCTTGGTTAGTGATGGTATATAATAATTATAGAATAAAAATAAGCCATCTTATAAGTACCATGTTGAGCTGATCATACATAAGTGCTAGTGAAGTCTGGCAGCTTTACAAACCATGACTAATACGCACTTGGAGCAGAGGCTATTGTTTCTCCTATATCATCAGCTAGTCATGTCAGTATTCGAATATGAGCTGGGAATAATCATGCTGTCTATTTTACAATGTAAATGGCTGGGAACACAATCAAAATGAATGGATGCATGTCATCATGGGCTGTGCATGAGATAAACCCAATGTGACTATGAAGTACATGCTTAGATCGGTATTGATTAGATCCAGATATGTGATGACCTATGCAAAAAGCTACATGCTGATAACCACAGACAGAAGACACCTCCTGCATGGTAACACAGCTGGTATAAAAGGAGTAAGAATAAAGAGGGATGTAATAAATGGCAGAGGGAACAATAGGGCAAGTGACTGCAGTTAAAAATATATTCAAAGGGGAAGAGTGGAGTAAGTAATGTGAGAACTGAATAAAGTATCAGCAAGTAATCAACAGCCTTGGTAGGGAGTGCAGAGCTTGAGGTAATGGAAAAGTAGAGCTGGAAATTAATCAACTAATAAATGATTATAGCAAAAACCAAACCAAATATATAATGATTAGTGAGGAATGGCAGGGGAAAATTAAGATCTTGTGAGGTACAAGTGCTACATATTGTTGATGAAAAATTTAAAGCACATTAAAAAATCAGTCCAAATACTTCAAGCCTTCACATTACTCTACTTCCATCCCATCCCTTTTTTTGTTGTTGTTTGGTTGTTACACTGTGATAAGTACGAACAGACAACTTTTAGGAAATGGAAAAACACACACATGCAAACACTCACAAACTTTAGAAATTTCAATTGACATTATTTACAGCTAGTGGACAAGAACAGTGAAGCTACATCAGGTTTTGGCAAATGAAGAAATTATTTTGACTTAGAGGCACCAAAGGACCTATATTGTAATTTATAACTGAGGCTAAACTAACTATATTTTTTTTATACATATTAAAAAAAATAATAGAAGTTTGGATAAGGCTTACACAATGGGCTAATCACCTGTTTGCCAAGTCTCTTTGATTACATGTCTGCCCTTGGGCCTTGTGCACTTGGGTCCCCTCTACACCTCGTTTCACGGGGTAGAAGAGGAAACGATTATGAGATGAGATGAGATAAGGCTTAAGGAGATTGCATCTCTTACGTTGCCAGATTGGCTAATGGTTCTTACATTGTAGCTAGCCTTAACCTTACCACAAGTCAGTTTCAAGTTTTATCAAACAACTTAAACTCGCTGTAACCCACAAGTAGTACTACATTACGCATTTTCCCTTACATGTATCTGCAAGCTCCTTAGCAAAAGAGAAGTTGGTAAGAAACGAAGATGGCTGTATACCACTTCACCTATGTCCCTGTCTTGACATATGGATGCGGGTCATGGGCAATGACTACAACCCACAAAAGCCAGATCCAAACCTCTGAAGTGAGGTATCTGACGAAGGTGATTGAAGTAACAAGAAGAGACATGGTCCACAACCAGATGATACATCAAGGCCTAAAAACCCAACCCCTGCAGACCCAAGTAGAACAGTCCCAATTGAGATGGCTGTCAAAACCAGCCACAATGTATTTATGAATACCATGAAAGCAAATGAATAGTAGCAAAACTTTTCTGGGAAACATAAAACAGAATGTGGTATACGTAAATAATATTAGTAACAGTAGTTTCATTTTTGGTTTTTACAGAAATATGTGGTTTAAAAAAAAAAAGTAAAAGATTATATCTATGAAGTGATTGTGACAAAATAGGGTTTATGTTTTAACTCTTAGTATACGAGATAAAAAACCACGTTTTTACGAGCTAATTTCATGACTACCGTTACAGATTTTGCAATAAATAATTTATTTATAAAGATAACATAAAGTGTTATATATCAAAATGTGAAGAAATGAAACCCCTATATCATGCACTTAAATAAATTGTTCAGTGGTTTTAAACGTGCATTCACCTATACATTTTTGCTATTGACATGGAAACCATCTCGGCCTTTTAGAAAGGCCGGCCATAAAACATGGATCGATCATCGGCCTTTCTAAAAGGCTGCTCGTATACTAAGAGTTAAAATGAATGCACTTTTAATTAAACATTTTTTTTTTAACGGTTGTTTTCAATCAGGTCTACACTTCACAAGACACAGGAATTTTTTTCACACAACATAATAGTTTTAAAACAGTTTACAAGATTTCTAAGTCCTTTTCCTATATTTTTATTGATTGCACATGCAACTATTGATTCAGTGTAGGTCCTATATTTGTACTGCCTGTTTTTAAAACAACATTTAGAAAAAAACATGCACCCAATTTAGGGGCCCATTTTTATAAAAATATGTGATTCTCTTTTTAAAAAAAAAATGATATATGTGAAGTGATAATGTTACAAATATGTAGATATGTTTAAAACTAAATGTGTATTGATATTCTGAACATTTTATGGCCATAGATTGGACTGGTTTAAACCTCAGAAATGAGGTGTCTGAGGATGGTGGTTGAAGTAACAAGACGAGACATGGTCCGCAACCAGATGATACATCAAGACCTAAAACCCCAACCCCTGCAGACCCAAGTAGAACAGTCCCAACTGATTTGGTTTGGCCATGTCTGCAGAATGGGAGAAGATTGGCGACCATTGCAAGCATGGGAAACTAAGAGCCAGGTATCCAGACCTTCAGGACGACCCAAAGTCCACTGGGAGGACAACATTAGACAATCTTTGAAAGACTGGAGATTAGAATGGAACCAAGCCAGGAGGAAGACAGCTGATAGAATAGTATGGTGCTCTCTCTTACAAACCTCTACACCTCATGGTAGAAGGGGAATGAATAAGTAAGTAAGCAAGATTGGACTGGAGCTGAAATATTTAAGAGAAGGAAACACAATTTTATTTTATTTTTTTAAACTATTTTTTATCACATCTGCACTTCACAAGGAACAACAGACACATCTTCATACTAAATAATGATTTAAAGCATCTCACAAGATTTGTCATTCAATATCCTTTATTTGTTATACTAAAATCACCTGCTGAAATAATGCATGTATCTACTGCCTGTTTTTTCTGCTGTGGTAGCTCAGTGGTTAGGCACTGGCTTCTTTGGTCCATGGTTCGATCCCCAGTTGAGGTGGAATTTTTTTGAATGCGAAAAACTCCAAGGTCGACCCAGCCTTATGAATTGGGTACCACAGCAACTCTGGGAAGGTTAAAGCGGCTGGTGTAATGCTGATAACATCATTCCTACTCTGCTGATGGTCAAGAAAATATGGGCCGAACAACATATTCCCAATAATGCCTTAATACCCATGTAATGGGATCCTTTACCTTTTATAGCCTGTTTTTTTAAATATCACCTGAAGAGAAATTCTGCACCAATTTTGGGTGCCTGTTTTTAAGGAAATATGTGGTTTTGAAGGAAAAAAGTACAACTTTGAACTGACTGATAAAAATGGGTAGATAAGTTTCAAACTAACTGTGAACCGATATTCTGAACATTTTATTGCAATTATATAAGTTCACAAATTTAGGCCTATTTATTTATTTTTTTTGTGAGGGTTTTTCAGCCAGGTCTGCACTTCCCAAGACTTGACAGGACCTACTTTTCCGCTCCAAATAACAATTTATAGCATTTCACAAGATTCCTCAGCCAATTGTTCATGATTTTATGTAAAAAATATGCACTTACTGAAATAATGTAGTTGTTGTTTAAGGTTTCGCCTTCTGAGAGCAAGGCATTGTACTTTCAACCTAGACTAAAGTGTATTGGTTATATCCGAGAGCAATTCGCGAATCAAAAATAAATGAACTCTGTTAACTGAAGAGCTGTGTTTATGAAATATAAGCCCAGAAAAGTGCTACTAGCAGTGTTGCCACAGCTGGGTATTTTTTTTAACTAGATCTGGGTTTTTTTGGGTTCCGTCTCGGTATCTGGGTATTTTTTTCCCCCCAAATCTGCATTAATCTGGGTATATTTGACAAATGTCATTTACAATATATGTATATTCTGTACACTGAGTATTATACATTATATTTATATTATAATTAAATGTAAAAAATTATGGGCTATATATTTTTTATTCCACTTAAATTTAATTCTTGTTTTTAACCACATCAATGGCGTTGTTTGTTTACTCGTTTACATCAGCTATCTATTTCCTGTTATTCTGTTAATGGCTGTCATCTACAATACTAAGTCATTTTTGCGATGTGTTTTAAAGTATTAGTTTTAAATTTTAGACTCAACGAACGGAGTAGCATATGGGAACAACCCACTTCTGTCAACGAAAAACTGTTTGGAGATGTCGGGAACATTGAGTTGACTACTGCCTTTATTAGAGTCATAAATGTGGAGGTCTGAAGGCGAACGAGGAAGAAGAAATTTTAGACTTAAGCGATGATGAAGGTACGCTAGGTAGTTGTAGCAGCATGACGACACACACGCCACTGAATAAAAAAGTGAAGATAAGTATTAAAACCAATAAAACAGTATTTGATCAGTTTTACAAATAACGGTTCACAAGAAACAAGGGACGTTTCGGGTTTTACCCTTCGTCAGCCACAAACAGGTGACACAGACAAGAATACATATAATTACTAAACAACTATACATTAATGAGAAATATACAAAAAATGGGCGATACAAGCAGATGGAAAAAGTAAACAACAACAGTGATGAGAGAAAAAGAACAATAATAATACAAGAAAATCGTAAAATCTAACAGAAATACCGAAACAAGAAAGTAAATTTATTCCGTCTCTGTTTATGACAAATCCTAAGTATTTTGTCTCTTGCTTCAGAAAATTGCATTTGCTGAGTTTCAGTTTTACGTTGTGCCGCCAAAGTCTGTCGAACACTATCATGACATGTTGCAAGTGGTCCTGTATGGATCCCAGTGTGTGCACGAGAATATCGTCCATATCATCAGTTGCCATCTCTACAATGAAGGTTGGCTGTAATGGATCTCCAACGTCTTCTGTCTCTTGTCTTGGTGGTGCACTCTGATAGACTCTTTCCCGTCCATCTCTTGATGTTATCTTCCCACTTATAGCGCTGTCTTCCCCTTGCACGTTTGCCTTCAACTCTCCCTTCTGTTATGGTCTTCTGCAAGGTGTTATGCCTTTTTAATGTGGCCAAAGTATTTTAGCTGCCGAACTTTGACCTCTCTCATTAGTTCTCTTTTCATACCTAGATTTTCTAGATCGTCCATATATGCCAATGCAAATTTCTGCATGCCTTTTAGCCCCTCATTCATGAGGGCCATATAGGTTGCAGTGCTTCCTTTCAGCCCGAACGGCATGACATTCCAAGCAAACGTTCCTACATGGGTGGGGAAGGTAGCTTTCTTCTTTGCGTCTTCTGACATTGGAATGCACTAAAACCCTGATCTTGCATCTAATGTCGTGAACCACTGGGACTTCCCCAAAGTGACCAGGATGTCATCGATGCGGGGAATCGGGTATGATATTGTTCTCGTAATCGTATAGGCGTGTCTGTCGTGGTTTCTATTTCCATTTGCACTGTATCTGTCCTGCCGAGTTCCATGTCACTCAATGCGAAAACATCATGGTTTTCAACAATGAAATCTTGCAATATTTTCCTGTGTTGGGGTGTCGTTATAATTTGCTTCTTCAATTCTATAATCCTTTCGTTTATGTTGGTATGGTTACTTTACGTTGTCGTCCTTTATACCTTATGCCCGTATCAATACTATTGATTCCTTCCACGTGTGTATTCTGCTTTTCATCTATTCGCCTCCCGTGTAGCGTAGCTACATTGTATTCACGTTTTTTCGTGCAATATGCGAGACCCTGTCTTTTCCATTCCTCATTGCCACGTCCATGGTGCGGCTGTTCTCTCCCATACCGACCCTATTCTCACTTCGCCATTTGGCTGTTGACCCTTGCCAGCCATTCCCTATCTGGTATGTCTTTCCTTCTTGATTATGTCTACCTATTTTCCACTTGTAGCGACACATTATCTGTGCCCTTCTCCTTTTATTGCGATACTCCTGTTTGTTTTCGTCATGATAGTTATCTTGTATATCTTGTATTCTGCCGACCACAAACCCTCTGGGTATTCTTATTGTTTTCGTTGCCGTGTTAACAAGCTTTACTGGGAACCAGTATCTGTCTTCTATCTTAGCTATTCCTTCCGTAAGTAATATTCCCGGTTCATCTGCTATGTCCGTTTCAGGAAATTCTAGAGTTCTCACTGTTTGTCCTATCGTGTAGTATGGGGATCTTTTCAGTTTTCCTATTACTATATTGCCTGAGTTCGGTGGTAAGGTAACTGTTCTTTGTAACCGTATGACTGAGGCTATATGTATGCCGTCTTCCATATCGACACATTCGTCATAAATCTTCACTTTGTGTAAATCAAAGTACATTCTGACCTTCTGTTTCTGTAAAAAATCTCTTCCCAAGATAAAGTTTCATGACATTCCTTTTACTATTAAAAAAAACCTATGTTCAACTTCCTTGGTACCAATAGTGACTTTCATCGTTGCTATTCCTATTACCTTTAGGTTCTGTCCAGAAACCGATGTTAACTGAATGTGTGTCCTTGCAATCTTGGTTAGATGTCTGATCTGTTTATATATTCCAAACCTTACGAGGCTTACACTAGCCCCGGAGGCCAGCAATGATCTATACTTCTTTCCGCAAAAACTCAATAGACATGAGCTTGGGTCTGTACTGCATCCATTTCTTTGTACCTGGTTGTTTCGCCTTTCTTCTAGGCCCACGCATTGGTGTTGTTTAATGCTTTTGATTGTTCTGTTCTCCTGCACTATTCTCCCTTTCTTCTTGTGAGACCTATTTCCTATCCTATTCGCAACGGTCCCTTCTACCGGACAGGTCCGCCATTTCCCTGGTACAGCCTCCTGTGACCATAGTTCTATGCGTGTCTACTAGTGTCGTAGACTATAGGGTGGTGTATTCCTCTGGTTTTATGTGTATATACTCGGGTGTTACCATAGAAGGCACGACCTCTGTTAGCCCTATATCTAGAACCTGTCTGGTGAGAATAACAGCACTGACCAATTGGTGAAATTGGCCTCTCGTATCTTACATGTTGCTAACAGAATGTTGCTATGTGTTCAACCTTTTGGCACCGGAACCATCTAACGTTAGGTGGGACATGTAATGTTCCTCTTTGTTGTCTTCCACTCTTACATATACCCTGCTGCTGTCTCCGTCTGTCTACCTGGTCCACTTCCATCGGTTCTTCTGCTTCCTCCTGTATTTCCGCCTGTCCTAATCGAATGTCTAAGCGTTTCCTAACATTTTATTCTGCCACGGCAGCTGAAATTGCATCTTTCAGCGTTCTGTAATCCTTCCTTAACAACATTAACTTTAGTGTATTATTATTCAACCCATCGATGAATATACCTACCAGCTGATTGTCCATTTCTTAGAGGTTGACTTCCTGGCCCATGAATGTTTCTTCTGCAAGATTCAGCAGTCTATCGCTGAACATCTGCGTAGTCTCATTCTTGTGTCTAGTTGCCTTCTCATAAAATCAGTGACCAGACCAGCAGACGAAAAAAATGCAATTTTCACTTTCTCAAATTCATCTGCATTTATTGACATCGCACATTTATCAGTGTCTGTAAGACAAAAATAATGAGAATAAATGCAGGTAATGATAACAGTGTTGAACTTGAAGAAACACCAATACAAGATGTAGAATCGCACACATATCTTGGCAGTAATATAGACAAAGTTGGAGGGACAGACAGCGATATCAAAATAAGAATACAAAAGGCAAGAGGAGCTTTCATTGCATTGGGAAATATATGGAGATCAAAAGAAATCGGATCCAACACGAAAATAAGAATCTTCAACTCAAATGTGAAGTCAGTCATATTATATGGCTCTGAGACATGGAGAACAACAAAGACAACAACCAAAAGCTACAAAATTTCAAAATGTGTGCTTGCGTAGAATAGAAGGATTAAAATGGTATGACAAGGTTACCAATGTGGAACTGATGAGAAGAACTAGACAAGTGCCAGTGGAACAAGAGATGAGAAAACGACGATGGCGATGGATTGGACACACACTGAGGAAACCTGTTGATAGCATTACAAGGCAGTCCTTGTTTTGGAACCCGCAGGGCAAGAGAGGCAGAGGTAGACCAAGAAGCACACGGAGAAGAGAGCTGGAAACAGAAGTGAAAATGATGAAGAGAACGTGGAAAGAACTCGACATGATGGCACGTGACAGGAGGACTTGACATGTGTTTGTTGAAGGCCTATGCTCCTTTGGGAGTGGAGGGTTATGATGATGATGTAAGCCACTTACGGCATGCGTGTCCGTAATCACTTTTACAAGAGCTAAAGTCTGACCCTCTTGCATGTTAGGAAGTATCTCTTCGTTCTGCACCATGTTACCTAATCAGGTACAATCAAAGGAGCACCAATATATATATATATATATATATATATATATATATATATATATATATATATATATATATATATATATACTTGTATATATTCAAACTGTCTTGTACCTGCAACTAAAAGAAATTTATTATTAGTTGTTGGGGGGTGGTGGGCGCTGCAAGAGGATTCCGTTACACAGATCATATGCACCTAGCGTTAATACACAACTGTGTGGTCACATTGTTTAATTATTAATTTCCTATTATCCTATTGTTAATGATTTTACATCAGATCACTTATATCCGTAAGTACTACCAAATTGGTACCTACAGTATCTATACCTTAACTAGCCTGTTGATTCTTCGTTGGAGCGCTCTTGTTTCCTAATTTCCACATGTAACACGCAGTTGTGCTACACCTTCCTAACCGCTGTGTTCCAGGTAACTTTGCACTACACAGCATGTTATATGAGTTCACGTTTTTTCCTACTCGACTGATGACGTACAGCTGCGATGACCTTTTTTGGACAGGTGGTTAGAGAGAACAAAAATGTTTCGTACCTTGCCTTGCTTGTGATTCGGTCTGGTGATTCTCGATGTCAACACGTTGAGTTGTCTTCAATATTGCTACTCGAAGTTGTTTTGTTTCTTGCTTCGCTGTCTTTTGTTGATGTTGTTTTGTTTCTTGCTTCTCTGTTTGTTGTTAACGTTGTTCTGTTTCTTGCTTCGCTGTTTGTTGTTAACATTGTTCTGTCTCTTGCTTCTGTGTCTCTGCGTAGCTGTCAATGTTTTCTGAGGTCGGTCATGGCACAAATTAATGTGTATGTAGCCGCCTGCGCTAACAGATGGTTACCTCACATGGCCGTTGCATGCCCAGGTTCTTTGCCTCAGTAGCTAGCGATGACATGATGAATGATTACAAATCTCACACACACAGCGAGCGATGACACAACGCCAAACAGGGCTTCTATATAACTAGTGAACCCCCCAGTTAACTGAAATAGTTTATTTACATGTGTGTGGACCACTGCTGTTACTTGGACCTTCACAATCTTGGTCCGTCACCCTTCCTTCCTCAACTCTCGTTCAGCATTGAAAACTACACATTCAATATTATAATATCTAACCATCAATGGTTGTTCAGGTGCTTTCAGTATCTACCTCTTTTCTTCCTTCCTAACAAATCCTTGTCTATTCATACATGTCGCTCTGGGTTCACGTTATTTATGTGATACTGGACTTCTCCGGGGTTGTTCCTTTCCCTTTTTGATAGATGGCCACTATTTTTGACGAGGAATAGGACTACTGTATAGATAGAAGACAGGAGGAACCCCAGATAGAAATATCAGCGCTGAAACAACCAGATATAAAACAGAAATAGTTAATCGATGTCAAAAATAAATATCAACAGTTATTGACAGAAAGCATGGAGCAGTATAGAAGAGAAAACCCAGAAGAAAAAGTAACCGCAAAATGGGAATGCTTAAAAACAAGCATACAATCAGCAAATGCAAATTTACCTAAAAAGGAGTCTAAGAAAAATCAAATTTGGATGACAGATGACATCTTGAATAAAATGGCAGAAAGAAAGAAAGCAAAAAACACTCCAGAATATAAAACAATAGACAATGAAATACGTACTATGTGTAGACAAGCAAAAGAACAGTGGATAGAAACAAAATGCAAGGAAATAGAAGACTTGGAAGCAAAGCACATGACAAGAGATATGCATGAAGAAATAAAGAAATTATCAAATAGGTCGCGGTTTGCACAAGGAGGAAGCTGTATCAAGAACAAAAATGGTGTAATATTACTTGATGAGAAAGACATATCAAACAGATGGGCAGAATACGTAAAAGAACTATTTGAGGACAACAGAGGTAAAAAAACCATCACCAGATTCTAATGAAGGCCCAAACATTCTCAGATCAGAAGTAGAGAATGCCATACATATGATACAAAAAGGAAAATCAGCAGGCATGGATAACATAAACATTGAAATGATAGAAGCTCTGGAGAGCTTTGGTATAGATACAATCACAGATCTATGCAACGATATATACAATACAGGATATATAACACACGACATGAAGACTTCAGTTTTTATAACATTGCCGAAAACACCAAATGCAACAGAATGTTCAGACTTCAGAACAATCAGCCTGATGAGTCATGCAATTAAGATACTGCTCAAAATCATACAGGAAAGAATAAAAAGTAAGGTAGACAGCGAAATCCAAGAAGAACAGTTTGGCTTTAGACGGAACAGTGGAACAAGAGAGGCAATATTTTGCCTAAGATTATTAGCAGAAAAATATACAGAGGTCCAAAAAAGTATGTACATGTGCTTCATTGACTATAAGAAGGCTTTTGACAGAGTCCACCATGAGAAAATAATTGAATGCTTTGAAGACATAGGTATTGATGGCAAAGATATAAGAATACTCAGTAATCTTTATTGGGAGCAAACTGCCACAGTAAGATCTGGAAGGAATTATTCATCATACATAGACATAAAAAGGGGTGTCAGACAAGGTTGTGTGCTGTCCCCCTGCCTATTTAATTTATACACCGAAAAAATTTTCAAACAGATACAGGAAATACCAGGACTGAACATCAGTGGAAGGTCAATAAACAACCTTAGATATGCAGATGATACCGTGTTATTAGCTGAAAGCGAACAGGAATTACAAGAACTAGTGAAGCAAGTGAACAGTATAAGTCATGAATATGGACTCGACATTAATATTGAGAAAACAAAAACTATGATAATTAGCAAAACAAACGATAAACCCACATTAAAGATAAGCGTAAATGGGAAAATCCTGGAACAAGTCAAAAGCTACGTATATCTTGGTCATATAATAACAGAAGATGGCAGATGTGAAACAGAAATCAAGAAGAGAATAGGAATGGCCAGATCTACATTCAACAACATGAAACATACACTGTCATCTAAACAGTTATCTCACAAATTAAAACTGAGAATCATAAAGTGTTATATATATTCTGCATTTCTGTATGGTGCAGAAACATGGACGATGAATAAGCATTTGGAAGAAACAATTGAGGCTCATGAAATGTGGATATATAGAAGAATGGGGCGTATCTCATGGAAAGAGATGAAAACAAATAAGGAGGTCTTAGAAAATCTAGGTATGAAAAGAGAACTAATGAGGGAGGTCAAAGTTCGGCAGCTAAAATACTTTGGCCACATAAAAAGGCATAACACCTTGCAGAAGACCATAACAGAGGGGAGAGTTGAAGGCAAACGTGCAAGGGGAAGAAAGCGCTATAAGTGGGAAGATAACATCAAGAGATGGACAGGAATGAGTCTATCAGAGTGCACCACCAAGAAAAGAGACAGAAGACGTTGGAGATCCATTACAGCCAACCTTCGTTGTGGAGATGGCAACTGATGATGATGATAGATGTAAATAATTTCACTCTACTTACCCTTTTTATATACTGAGTGGAGCCTAACTCGCTCCATCGTTCTTCCGTCTTAGTCAAGAATTTTCACAACACATTCTACTTGAGTATTGCCTTCAACATGGCTACCCTCGTCTCTCTCGGGTATCTGTGACCTGCACTGCCTAACTCATGCTTCTGACTGTTGCTGAAAAGCGTGCCTAACCGGATATCTGTTCTCTTTTTCGATCCCCGTCTCATGCCCATTCTTATTTGTGCATCCCATTTATCTACTCTATCTAGACTTTCCTAAATCCGATTCTGATTATTCGTTCCCTTATCTGCCACATCAGTTTGCAGGGCCAGCTGTTTCTTTTATTTTCTCTGAAGTTCGTGGTACTATTCAAGACTATTATTTGTGGTACAAGACCAGTTTTAAGTAAGAGTTTCTATACCACTAGTTGTGATTCAAAAGCTGGGATTCGACACTAACCACCCACATTGGACGAATTGTGTAGAGCAGCGGCCTCATCAAAGAAGACTTGACGAAACACCTGCTGCAGTACTCAAGCATTTAAAGAGCTAAGGGTTTATTAAAAGACGAAAGCAAAAAACAGTTATAATTCTCCTATCAAGTTTCCATGAAGACAATTTTTCATCTAAATTACACCCATCATCCACATTTATTTGAAACTGTTAAAGAACAACTGTCTTTGTAAAAAAAAAAGAAACGAAGTTACGGAAACGACAACAAATGAGCAATTGTAACTACACAGAAAAGGTTTGACATCAGAAAATTGAAGGACCCCCTAACCAGAAAAGCTTTTGAGGCTGATATAAAGAAACGATATCAAATTGCCAAAAGTCAGGAAAAGACATCATGTGATGGTATAGACCAGAAATTCAACACCATTTAAAAATATAGGCCTATATGGAAAGCAGCAAGTCACGAGGAAAAGAAGAAGCAAGACTGGATAACACCAGAAACATTAAACACCATAACGATGAAAAATAAAATGAAATGAAAGAAAACAGAAGCGAAGCATTGTATTCAAAATAACTAAAACCATCATCGGAAAACGAGGTGCAAACAGCCGTCTCCCAAAGGAGAATGCCACTCACTTTGGCACACTACCCTGTGGTCGGACACGATGCAACACGTGCAAGTATGTCATCTCAACCCAGAAGGTGTCCTTTCCTAAGGCTACGTACACCATCACTAGTAGCTTCACGTGTGAATCGCTGTCGTAGATTTTTGATAGGAGAATTAAGACTTGGGTTGGTCCCTTTTGAACAGATTAGAATAAGTGATAGTCACAGTGAGAACTAGTAATAGCAATAGATTTTCCACGAGTGAGGTGGTAGAAATGTGATAGAGGCGGTCTCTGAAATCAAGAAAATCTTCTCTCTTTCACCTATCTTCTACGATAGAATTTAGATTGAGTCAGACAGTCTACACACATATATATATATATAATATATATATATATATATATATATATATATTATATATATATATATATATATATATATATATATATATATATATATATATATATATATCCACTTGGGAGCCGCGCTGGTGTAATGGCTTCGGCGTTGTACTGGCGACCAGGTGTTCATGGTTCAAACCCGGGCGTCGGCGTTTGAAGAAATGTTTACGGCCGAAAATTTGACTGAATTGCCTGAACGGCTCCTGTGATAAACCCTCTGTGGATGGGAAGGAGCGAAGCTCCTGACCGGGTTGGAAGGAAAGTCCTCAGGTTCCCCAGCCTCGCAATGACATGTCATTGGGCCGAAGGGCTGAAAGCCCAAGTGCCGCTGGTTAAGAAAAAAAAAAAATCCACTCACATACATACACACATAAGACGACAGTTAGACGTACAGACGTGGGAAAAACTATGACAATGATTATATGAATAGTTTGGGAAGAACGAACTGACCGGCACGCTGGAATAAATTTTATGAGTAGTTTATTTATCAAGACTAAACTTCTCTCACAACATAGCAAATCACATCAAGCATATACAAAAAAATCCTAAACAAAAAAATCAAGAAATGCTACAAGAATGATAGACCCGTTGGTATGATCCTTCCCTCGATGGATAGCCCTCTCTGTAGAGACTGACACGTTACGTCATAACTGCGTTCTCAGTTTAATCAGCAATGAAATGCGTTTCTAAATGAGAAACGAAACTGGCGAAAGTGAGAATGGGAAAAATATTATTTCTCGCAAACGAATGGATGCGAAAAATACAGAAAAAAAGGTAAAGAGTGATAATAAAAATAGAGGATACGGGTGACAGAAAAAGAAGAAGAAATAGGCAATTTAATGATTATAAAACCTATGTGACAGAACGTCCCCCCTTTAAGATATGGAAGCACTCCATGTCTACGTTATGGAAATAAATTTCCTATATCCGTAGCTTCCGGGTGTCTGTCCTCTTCCCTCTCATCTCCCCCTCCATCTCTGTCCAATTCCTACTCACGTCTTCTCCCAAAATTTCCTTTCTCTGGAATGTCTCCCATGCGCGCTTGAAAGAGCGTCGCCGCTTCTGACATTTTTCAAAGATTTCCTGTGATTGCAGTGGAATTTCCCTGCCACTATCGTCATCTTCGTCAGTTTTGGCGATCGTCAGGAGATGGTCGGAGGTCGGCACTGGTCTTTCCACGAATTTCTTTAGCAGATTTAAGTGGAAAACCTTTTCCTTTCCTTGAATAGAGATCTGGTAGTTAGCCTTAGAAATCTTTTTCAGGACGGTAAACGGCCCTTGCCATCCGATCTTCAGTTGGTGGTTTCCTGTAGGGAGTAAAACCAAAACTTTCTCTCCTGCTTCCAGTTCTCCCTCTTTCGCGACTTTCTTGTATCGGTTAGCGTGCTTTGTGCGTGCTCGCTTAAAGTTTGTCGTTGCTAGGTCCCATCCTAGTTTCAACCGATCCTTTAAATCCGATACGTATTTACTGGCTGAGACAACTGTCTCATCAGCCTTCTGGTCTGTCAGCGACCAAAGTAAGGCTTCAAGCGGGCCCTTAATGGGTCTGCCGAATAAAAGCGTAGCTGGCGGAAATCCTGTGGAAGTATGAGGAGATTCTCTGTAGCCAAATAAAGCTGCAGGAATACAAAAATCCCAATCTTCAGGTTTTACTTGTGCCAGTTTACTTAACATCATGTTGAGGTTTCCATTAACACGTTCCACGAGCCAATTTCTGGCCGGAGTATAAGGCTTTGTGTAGATGTGTTGGGTCCTCAAGATCTTCACGATCTCATCCATCAACAGGTTTCGGTATGAAGATCCGTTATCCGTCAACACTGGTTGAGGGAATCCCAACCGAGTGAAAATCTGCACGAGGGCTTCTGCGACATGCTTGGCATCTGCGCATTGTAGCGGGATAGCTTCTGCCCATAAAGTGCATGTATCGACAAAGGTCAGGATAAACCTGTTCCTTCTTTTAGTCCTTTCTAAGGGTTCTAAAATGTCGATCACAACCCGTTCGAATGGTGTTCCCACTATTGGCATTTCACCCAAAGAGACTGGGGGTGTCCGTTGCTTGGGTGGCACACGTTGGCACTGGGCACAGGATTTGACATATCTGATAATCTCAGTATTTACTCCTGGCCACCAATAATGAGTGGTTATCCGTTGGTTTGTGGCGTTCTGTCCCATATGTCCGCTGAAGGGAAGAGAGTGCCCCATTTCTAGGATTTGGCTTCTGTACTGTTTCGGTACTAGGAGCTGGTTGTAACCTTGGTCAGGCTTGCCAGTTCTGCGATAAAGTACGCCATCCTTCGAAAAAATGTCCCCGTGCTGTCTGGGTTCCTTAGCCATGGGCAGTTTCCTAAAGCAGGGTGCTAAAGTAGGGTCCTTTTGTTGCGCTTCTTTAAGTTCCATGGGTAACAAATTAGGCGCAGGCTCCCGTTCCTTCTTGGTTTGCCCTCTTGTAGTTACTGCTGCCACAATCGGCTCTTCCGGTTTCCCAATACACACGTATCTCCCGCCAAGTATGACTGGGTAGATGGGATCATCCATAACAGCCGCTTTAATCTCACCTCTGACAAAATCAGAGTGGATCTCCACCAATGCAATGGGAAGCGCTGTAGGTGCATCACTCTTACGAACTCCACAAAGTTGGACGGTCTCTCCTGTCTCTTGACCGGGTTTAACCAGGTTTCTGGCAACAATGCAATCATACGAAAGCCCCGTGTCAAATAAACAAGAAGTTTGAGAACCGTTCATAATAACAGTACCTCGCGTTGAGGGTGTATCCCCAACAGGTTGGGAATCACTGTCAATAATTCCACCTTGCGAGACTGTTAATAAGCATCCGAGGCGTTTAGCTCGGTGTGCTCAATCTGATCATTAGTCCGTGCTCAGGGGTTCTCCCTTTGCCACCTTGTCCTTTCTGGCCACGCTGCCATAAAGGGCGGTCGGGTTGATCAGACTGTTTACTGTGGTTGGGGTACTTGTTTTTGTAGAACTTGGATTTTTCAGGAGGGGGGTTTTGAGGTCCAGTTTCTCTGTGGTTATTTTGGTTAGAAACATGAGGAATATGAGAAGATTGGTCTAGATTATTTTTCCGAAAATGCTCTTCTGTCGGTTTACGTTTTGTGGCCGGTAGTTCAGCCAGCGCATTGTGATATCGCTCAGACTTTTCTAAGATGTCTTCAAGCTTTTCTGCCCCCTGCTCAGCTAGAAATCTCCGGGTATCAGCAAACAAAGTGTTCTTTATTTGTTCTGTTATCACAAATTCCTCAAGACCGTCATAGGTAGAGGGGAGCTGTGAAAGCTCAAGGCACTTTGTTAGGTATCCCTTCAAACGAGACGAGAACTGTTGAAAAGTTTCAGAGCTCTCTTTCCTGCTGTTGCGAAACAGTTGCAGAAATTTGCGAGCATTCATTTCAAAGCGCTCCAGTAACGCTTTCTGCAACAAGTCATAGTTCTCTTGTTGGCCACTTTCCAGTTTAGAATAAACATCATCAGCAGAACCTTTAAGGGCCTGGGAAAGTTTCATACACCAACGCGACCCCTCTAAACCATACAGGGTTGCAATTTTCTCAAATTTTTCTAGCCATGTGTCAATCTTCTCATTAGGACAAGGGAAAGATTCAAGAGCAAAGGACATAGCGTTGAGTTGAAGAGATTGAGGGTTAGTTTGATCAGTAAAGGAAGAATGAGGAGAAGACTCTCCACTGCTGGAGGTAGAGGCAGCACCACGGCTTTGGAACTCTAGAGTCTTAAGAGCCAACTCATGCTGTCTCTGTTTCTCTCTTTCCTCATGCTGCATCCTGCGAATTTCCATTTCCTCATCCATCTTCTTCTGCTGTAGTAGACGGTCTTCCGCTTCTTTCCTCTCCGCTGCTTCTTCTTTCCTCCTTAGTTCTTCTTTTTCCTCCTTAGCTTCGGCTGCTTTCCTCTCCGCATCATATCTCTCAAGTTCGTCTCTGACAAACGCTTTCGCTTCCTCTCCTTCCAGTCCCTCCTCTCTCGCTTTGTCTCTGAGGAGTTGTCTAAGCTTTGCCGTTTCTGCCATAATAAGTCAGTGACTGAGACTAGTGGAGAAAGAAATAGGGAAAAGAATGCACTGGTTCCTACCACTTGCGAGAAGAATACCAAAAAAAAGATGATATCCTTATAACCTGAGATACCTCCTCCAAAAATATAGTGTCTAACTGGTTGTTCGTCCATCACGGTTGATGAAGACCACTCTGTTCATCCAATTATTTAAGAATATGTTAGGTTAGTCTATGGGTACGAAGGTGACTGAAGAGCCCGATGCGGGCCTGGAAAGATCTTGGACAGTGTGGGCAGGGAATGTTTGCTTCATGTGAAGGTTTTATTTCACGGTCCTTTCTAGCTTGTCTCCGCTGTTCCGCTGCTGCTCTTCTGGATGATTCGCATGCTGCTGCTGCACCTTTATGAAGAGATGTGCGCCAAGCAGTTCGGTCTTGCGCAGCAGCTTCCCATGTGTCTGGATTTATGTCAAAGGTTTTCAATGACGTCTTTAACGTGTCTTTGAAGCGCTTCTTTTGGCCACCATGGGAGCGTTTACCCTTCTGCATCTCACCATAAAAGAGTATCTTTGGCAGTCGATGGTCTGGCATGCGGACTACATGACCTGCCCAGCGAATTTGTGACTGCATCAGAATAGTATCAATACTAGGGATAAAATGGATGAATGGATGAAAGAGTGACTTGCGCGGTGATTTGGATTAAAGTGAGGAAGAGTTGCGCAATTCGTCGACCTCACTGTCTTGCCTGGGTCCATCTCGTGTGTCTAACTATCGCTGCTATTATCGGCAATAAAGCACCTAATGCAAACGACTACGCCAAATAAAGGGTAGTTAAGATTACTCACTGAAAAATAAGTTGCTACAGTGGAAAACAAAATAATTATTGCAAAAATTTTTAAAAAGAAAAAAAATCCATTAATTTTTTTAATCCACTATAAGTTCACCCCTGAAGACAGTTAGGGTCAGGGAGGCAATTAATCTGGGCAAATAGTCCGAAACGCACTCCTTAGCTTTGCTCAAACACCTACTTCTTCCAACCCCTGTGAATGTTATACACTTACAAAACTTTACCAGCGTTTAGTATTACAAAATCAGCAATTAACATATATTCCGAAAAAAAATCAACCTGTAAACCAAATGTATAATGCTCAATAATGCTGTGGAAAAACAATTATTAGCCGTGTGGTCAGCACACTCATAAACAGATCGTTACGTCTAGGGGATAGTTATTTTTTTAAAAGATATAACAACTCACAAGACATCACACTCTTACTCTATATCAGAATACAGAATCTTACAAACGAGCTGATATTTATCGTCTCGTCTTCCTATTCAAAGTTCAAAATCCCGATAGACGAGACCCCATTTGTCGTAGATTTTTGATAGGAGAATTAATACTTGGGTTGGTCCCTTCTGAATAGATTAGAATAAGTGATAGTCACAGTGAGAAGTAGTAATAGCAATAGATTTTCCACGAGTGAGGTGGTAGAAATGTGATAGAGGCGGTCTCTAAAATCAAGAAAATCTTCTCTCTTTCACCTATCTTCTACGACAGAATTTAGATTGAGTCAGACAGTCTACACACACATATATATATATATATATATATATATATATATATATATATATATATATATATATAAGATATATATATATATATATATATATATATATATATATATATAAGATATATATATATATATATATATATATATATATATATATATATATATATATATATATATATATATATATATCCACTCACATACATACACACATAAGACGACAGTTAGACGTACAGACGTGGGAAAAACTATGACAATGATTATATGAATAGTTTGGGAAGAACGAACTGACCGGCACGCTGGAATAAATTTTATAAGTAGTTTATTTATCAAGACTAAACTTCTCTCACAACATAGCAAATCACATCAAGCATATACAAAAAAATCCTAAACAAAAAATCAAGAAATGCTACAAGAATGATAGACCCGTTGGTATGATCCTTCCCTCGATGGATAGCCCACAGTCCCGTTAGAAGAAAGTGATAGCCCAAAGAGTCACAGATACATATGATTTAGTCTAAAATTCTTCCCCCTTTTAGGTATGAACAGACTGGATACTCTGATCTAGTATAAGGGAATATATAGATATATAGTTAGCAATACCTTGCATAAATAAATGTTATGACAGCAAAAATGAATGGGTGTCAAAATACCACCATAAAGGGATCGCTCAGTCCAGCATTCACTCTATTCATTCAACTGTGCTCACGTGCATTTTTCAACAACAACAAAAATTATTTTTAGGACTTGCTCATACAGAATCTTCAATGGTAATCTTGGCCAAGAAAACCCCAGGTTAAAAAAGACGGGTTGAATTCACTACTTCCGGGACCGTTCTCTTGATAATACTGTTGTTTTGGAAGTCTGTTTAAGTCACATAAAATTTTTCAGGCACGAGCGTTTATAGCTAGCACAGTGTCAAGATCTTAGATTTCAAACGAATGAGGAATGTCAGGTCGGCACCTTTTCTCAATGTAGGAATTTAGTTGGTAACACCACCACTTGTCAACAGTGTCGGGAAATTTACTGATTGAAATATGTTACTTGCCACCAAGGCGGAAAAATGACTAGAGTTTTCTCAGGAAGAATCAAAAGAGGCCCGTTATCTCATTTAACCGTTAAAGTACTCGTAAAGATTTTGCACCAAGCCACTCTAAGGTAAATGTTTTAGTTCTTCACAGATATCACTCATACGTACTTAGCGCTGGCAAAGTTTGGGTACCACAGTTTCACTATATATAATGGAAAGAACGCATATCAAATAATTATACATACTATAACTGATAATTTAAACTGCAAGCGTAGCTTATCTTATCATTTAAATCTTCCCGTGAAATAAGTTACATCTAAAAATCATCAATCCTCATGAATTAGGAATACATGCGTATTCCGTCAACACTCATGAGGCTTCTAGCATTTATAAGTTAGCTTAGAAAAAAATAGTTCTCGTCTGATTATTTAGCAGTTAAATTAAATTCCTTAATAGCCGACTGAGTTTAAGCTAGAAATATAATTTCTGTTTTCCACTGTAACTCGTCACTATAAAATAATACAGATTATATAAATTAAGCGCTCTGCACCAAATCTAACTAGTGAAATAAAATAAGTGATTTAACACTTTAAACACTTCACAAAATACTAGATAATATGTATAATATTTACCTCCCCACACATAACTACAGACTAAACCATGAACTAGAATACTGCAATCTAATGGTAGTCTAGAGCTCGGCAAAATGGCCAAGAAACTCAGACTTCGCCAAAACACAGATATAAGATCTAGCACAGCGATCTGTCTACTGCAAAATTTAGGAGCGAGAATGAAAATCTAGTTTCAAACTCTGGTTATATCTATTACCAGACAAAGAGGTAAACTTTTAATTTCGCAAAACGAAATACTCCCCATTTCCGTCTATAACAATTACGTTTAACACTTAAATGCGTGCCGTAACTGCCACCTTCTGACCGAGAGTGCGCGTGTCAGTTGCGAGTCTCAGACGGCTTATCTCCAATGCCCCGGCAGTTTTCACACTTCACGCTGACCATGGCCCACAATGAGGGTCGTGTCAGGTGGAATTTCCAGACAAATGTCTCAAACTGCGCCGAAGAGGTGTCATTTATCGCGCCTTTCCTGAGCGCTCAGCCGAAGAAACCGCGCCTGTCTTCTGAAAGTGCAGACATAGTCTGCTCGTATATCTGAGATACGCGAAAGTCACAGTTTCGTGTCCTGACATCTAATGCAAATAGAATGCATTTTAACGCTCTCCCGTCTCTGTAGAGACTGACACGTTACGTCATAACTGCGTTCTCAGTTTAATCAGCAATGAAATGCGTTTCTAAATGAGAAACGAAACTGGCGAAAGTGAGAATGGGAAAAAATATTATTATTTCTCGCAAACGAATGGATGCGAAAAATACAGAAAAAAAGGTAAAGAGTGATAATAAAAATAGAGGATACGGGTGACAGAAAAAGAAGAAGAAATAGGCAATTTAATGATTATAAAACCTATGTGACAGAACGTCCCCCCTTTAAGATATGGAAGCACTCCATGTCTACGTTATGGAAATAAATTTCCTATATCCGTAGCTTCCGGGTGTCTGTCCTCTTCCCTCTCATCTCCCCCTCCATCTCTGTCCAATTCCTACTCACGTCTTCTCCCAAAATTTCCTTTCTCTGGAATGTCTCCCATGCGCTTGAAAGAGCGTCGCCGCTTCTGACATTTTTCAAAGATTTCCTGTGATTGCAGTGGAATTTCCCTGCCACTATCGTCATCTTCGTCAGTTTTGGCGATCGTCAGGAGATGGTCGGAGGTCGGCACTGGTCTTTCCACGAATTTCTTTAGCAGATTTAAGTGGAAAACCTTTTCCTTTCCTTGAATAGAGATCTGGTAGTTAGCCTTAGAAATCTTTTTCAGGACGGTAAACGGCCCTTGCCATCCGATCTTCAGTTGGTGGTTTCCTGTAGGGAGTAAAACCAAAACTTTCTCTCCTGCTTCCAGTTCTCCCTCTTTCGCGACTTTCTTGTATCGGTTAGCGTGCTTTGTGCGTGCTCGCTTAAAGTTTGTCGTTGCTAGGTCCCATCCTAGTTTCAACCGATCCTTTAAATCCGATACGTATTTACTGGCTGAGACAACTATCTCATCAGCCTTCTGGTCTGTCAGCGACCAAAGTAAGGCTTCAAGCGGGCCCTTAATGGGTCTGCCGAATAAAAGCGTAGCTGGCGGAAATCCTGTGGAAGTATGAGGAGATTCTCTGTAGCCAAATAAAGCTGCAGGAATACAAAGATCCCAATCTTCAGGTTTTACTTGTGCTAGTTTACTTAACATCATGTTGAGGTTTCCATTAACACGTTCCACGAGCCAATTTCTGGCCGGAGTATAAGGCTTTGTGTAGATGTGTTGGGTCCTCAAGATCTTCATGATCTCATCCATCAACAGGTTTCGGTATGAAGATCCGTTATCCGTCAACACTGGTTGAGGGAATCCCAACCGAGTGAAAATCTGCACGAGGGCTTCTGCGACATGCTTGGCATCTGCGCATTGTAGCGGGATAGCTTCTGCCCATAAAGTGCATGTATCGACAAAGGTCAGGATAAACCTGTTCCTTCTTTTAGTCCTTTCTAAGGGTTCTAAAATGTCGATCACAACCCGTTCGAATGGTGTTCCCACTATTGGCATTTCACCCAAAGAGACTGGGGGTGTCCGTTGCTTGGGTGGCACACGTTGGCACTGGGCACAGGATTTGACATATCTGATAATCTCAGTATTTACTCCTGGCCACCAATAATGAGTGGTTATCCGTTGGTTTGTGGCGTTCTGTCCCATATGTCCGCTGAAGGGAAGAGAGTGCCCCATTTCTAGGATTTGGCTTCTGTACTGTTTCGGTACTAGGAGCTGGTTGTAACCTTGGTCAGGCTTGCCAGTTCTGCGATAAAGTACGCCATCCTTGGAAAAAAAAAATGTCCCCATGCTGTCTGGGTTCCTTAGCCATGGGCAGTTTCCTAAAGCAGGGTGCTAAAGTAGGGTCCTTTTGTTGCGCTTCTTTAAGTTCCATGGGTAACAAATTAGGCGCAGGCTCCCGTTCCTTCTTGGTTTGCCCTCTTGTAGTTACTGCTGCCACAATCGGCTCTTCCGGTTTCCCAATACACACGTATCTCCCGCCAAGTATGACTGGGTAGATGGGATCATCCATAACAGCCGCTTTAATCTCACCTCTGACAAAATCAGAGTGGATCTCCACCAATGCAATGGGAAGCGCTGTAGGTGCATCACTCTTACGAACTCCACAAAGTTGGACGGTCTCTCCTGTCTCTTGACCGGGTTTTAACCAGGTTTCTGGCAACAATGCAATCATACGAAAGCCCCGTGTCAAATAAACAAGAAGTTTGAGAACCGTTCATAATAACAGTACCTCGCGTTGAGGGTGTATCCCCAACAGGTTGGGAATCACTGTCAATAATTCCACCTTGCGAGACTGTTAATAAGCATCCGATGCGTTTAGCTCGGTGTGCTCAATCTGATCATTAGTCCCGTGCTCAGGGGTTCTCCCTTTGCCACCTTGTCCTTTCTGGCCACGCTGCCATAAAGGGCGGTCGGGTTGATCAGACTGTTTACTGTGGTTGGGGTACTTGTTTTTGTAGAACTTGGATTTTTCAGGAGGGGGGTTTTGAGGTCCAGTTTCTCTGTGGTTATTTTGGTTAGAAACATGAGGAATATGAGAAGATTGGTCTAGATTATTTTTCCGAAAATGCTCTTCTGTCGGTTTACGTTTTGTGGCCGGTAGTTCAGCCAGCGCATTGTGATATCGCTCAGACTTTTCTAAGATGTCTTCAAGCTTTTCTGCCCCCTGCTCAGCTAGAAATCTCCGGGTATCAGCAAACAAAGTGTTCTTTATTTGTTCTGTTATCACAAAAATTCCTCAAGACCGTCATAGGTAGAGGGGAGCTGTGAAAGCTCAAGGCACTTTGTTAGGTATCCCTTCAAACGAGACGAGAACTGTTGAAAAGTTTCAGAGCTCTCTTTCCTGCTGTTGCGAAACAGTTGCAGAAATTTGCGAGCATTCATTTCAAAGCGCTCCAGTAACGCTTTCTGCAACAAGTCATAGTTCTCTTGTTGGCCACTTTCCAGTTTAGAATAAACATCATCAGCAGAACCTTTAAGGGCCTGGGAAAGTTTCATACACCAACGCGACCCCTCTAAACCATACAGGGTTGCAATTTTCTCAAATTTTTCTAGCCATGTGTCAATCTTCTCATTAGGACAAGGGAAAGATTCAAGAGCAAAGGACATAGCGTTGAGTTGAAGAGATTGAGGGTTAGTTTGATCAGTAAAGGAAGAATGAGGAGAAGACTCTCCACTGCTGGAGGTAGAGGCAGCACCACGGCTTTGGAACTCTAGAGTCTTAAGAGCCAACTCATGCTGTCTCTGTTTCTCTCTTTCCTCATGCTGCATCCTGCGAATTTCCATTTCCTCATCCATCTTCTTCTGCTGTAGTAGACGGTCTTCCGCTTCTTTCCTCTCCGCTGCTTCTTCTTTCCTCCTTAGTTCTTCTTTTTCCTCCTTAGCTTCGGCTGCTTTCCTCTCCGCATCATATCTCTCAAGTTCGTCTCTGACAAACGCTTTCGCTTCCTCTCCTTCCAGTCCCTCCTCTCTCGCTTTGTCTCTGAGGAGTTGTCTAAGCTTTGCCGTTTCTGCCATAATAAGTCAGTGACTGAGACTAGTGGAGAAAGAAATAGGGAAAAGAATGCACTGGTTCCTACCACTTGCGAGAAGAATACCAAAAAAAAGATGATATCCTTATAACCTGAGATACCTCCTCCAAAAATATAGTGTCTAACTGGTTGTTCGTCCATCACGGTTGATGAAGACCACTCTGTTCATCCAATTATTTAAGAATATGTTAGGTTAGTCTATGGGTACGAAGGTGACTGAAGAGCCCGATGCGGGCCTGGAAAGATCTTGGACAGTGTGGGCAGGGAATGTTTGCTTCATGTGAAGGTTTTATTTCACGGTCCTTTCTAGCTTGTCTCCGCTGTTCCGCTGCTGCTCTTCTGGATGATTCGCATGCTGCTGCACCTTTATGAAGAGATGTGCGCCAAGCAGTTCGGTCTTGCGCAGCAGCTTCCCATGTGTCTGGATTTATGTCAAAGGTTTTCAATGACGTCTTTAACGTGTCTTTGAAGCGCTTCTTTTGGCCACCATGGGAGCGTTTACCCTTCTGCATCTCACCATAAAAGAGTATCTTTGGCAGTCGATGGTCTGGCATGCGGACTACATGACCTGCCCAGCGAATTTGTGACTGCATCAGAATAGTATCAATACTAGGGATAAAATGGATGAATGGATGAAAGAGTGACTTGCGCGGTGATTTGGATTAAAGTGAGGAAGAGTTGCGCAATTCGTCGACCTCACTGTCTTGCCTGGGTCCATCTCGTGTGTCTAACTATCGCTGCTATTATCGGCAATAAAGCACCTAATGCAAACGACTACGCCAAATAAAGGGTAGTTAAGATTACTCACTGAAAAATAAGTTGCTACAGTGGAAAACAAAATAATTATTGCAAAAATTTTTAAAAAGAAAAAAAATCCCTTAATTTTTTTAATCCACTATAAGTTCACCCCTGAAGACAGTTAGGGTCAGGGAGGCAATTAATCTGGACAAATAGTCCGAAACGCACTCCTTAGCTTTGCTCAAACACCTACTTCTTCCAACCCCTGTGAATGTTATACACTTACAAAACTTTACCAGCGTTTAGTATTACAAAATCAGCAATTAACATATATTCCGAAAAAAAATCAACCTGTAAACCAAATGTATAATGCTCAATAATGCTGTGGAAAAACAATTATTAGCCGTGTGGTCAGCCCACTCATAAACAGATCGTTACGTCTAGGGGATAGTTATTTTTTTAAAAGATATAACAACTCACAAGACATCACACTCTTACTCTATATCAGAATACAGAATCTTACAAACGAGCTGATATTTATCGTCTCGTCTTCCTATTCAAAGTTCAAAATCCCGATAGACGAGACCCCATTTGTCGTAGATTTTTGATAGGAGAATTAATACTTGGGTTGGTCCCTTCTGAATAGATTAGAATAAGTGATAGTCACAGTGAGAAGTAGTAATAGCAATAGATTTTCCACGAGTGAGGTGGTAGAAATGTGATAGAGGCGGTCTCTAAAATCAAGAAAATCTTCTCTCTTTCACCTATCTTCTACGACAGAATTTAGATTGAGTCAGACAGTCTACACACATATATATATATATATATATATATATATATATATATATATATTATATATATATATATATATATATATATATATATATATATATATATATATATATATATATATATATATATATCTATATATATATATATATATATATATATATATATATATATATATATATATCCACTCACATACATACACACATAAGACGACAGTTAGACGTACAGACGTGGGAAAATCTACGACAATGATTATATGAATAGTTTGGGAAGAACGAACTGACCAGAACGCTGGAATAAATTTTATAAGTAGTTTATTTATCAAGACTAAACTTCTCTCACAACATAGCAAATCACATCAAGCATATAGAAAAAAATCCTAAACAAAAAAATCAAGAAATGCTACAAGAATTATAGACCCGTTGGTATGATCCTTCCCTCGATGGATAGCCCACAGTCCCGTTAGAAGAAAGTGATAGCCCAAAGAGTCACAGATACATATGATTTAGTCTAAACTTCTTCCCCCTTTTTAGGTATGAACAGACTGGATACTCTGATCTAGTATAAGGGAATATATAGATATATAGTTAGCAATACCTTGCATAAATAAATGTTATGACAGCAAAAATGAATGGGTGTCAAAATACCACCATAAAGGGATCGCTCAGTCCAGCATTCACTCTATTCATTCAACTGTGCTCACGTGCATTTTTCAACAACAACAAAAATTATTTTTAGGACTTGCTCATACAGAATCTTCAATGGTAATCTTGGCCAAGAAAACCCCAGGTTAAAAAAGACGGGTTGAATTCACTACTTCCGGGACCGTTCTCTTGATAATACTGTTGTTTTGGAAGTCTGTTTAAGTCACATAAAATTTTTCAGGCACGAGCGTTTATAGCTAGCACAGTGTCAAGATCTTAGATTTCAAACGAATGAGGAATGTCAGGTCGGCACCTTTTCTCAATGTAGGAATTTAGTTGGTAACACCACCACTTGTCAACAGTGTCGGGAAATTTACTGATTGAAATATGTTACTTGCCACCAAGGCGGAAAAATGACTAGAGTTTTCTCAGGAAGAATCAAAAGAGGCCCGTTATCTCATTTAACCGTTAAAGTACTCGTAAAGATTTTGCACCAAGCCACTCTAAGGTAAATGTTTTAGTTCTTCACAGATATCACTCATACGTACTTAGCGCTGGCAAAGTTTGGGTACCACAGTTTCACTATATATAAATCGAAAGAACGCATATCAAATAATTATACATACTATAACTGATAATTTAAACTGCAAGCGTAGCTTATCTTATCATTTAAATCTTCCCGTGAAATAAGTTACATCTAAAAATCATCAATCCTCATGAATTAGGAATACATGCGTATTCCGTCAACACTCATGAGGCTTCTAGCATTTATAAGTTAGCTTAGAAAAAAATAGTTCTCGTCTGATTATTTAGCAGTTAAATTAAATTCCTTAATAGCCGACTGAGTTTAAGCTAGAAATATAATTTCTGTTTTCCACTGTAACTCGTCACTATAAAATAATACAGATTATATAAATTAAGCGCTCTGCACCAAATCTAACTAGTGAAATAAAATAAGTGATTTAACACTTTAAACACTTCACAAAATACTAGATAATATGTATAATATTTTTACCTCCCCACACAGAACTACAGACTAAACCATGAACTAGAATACTGCAATCTAATGGTAGTCTAGAGCTCGGCAAAATGGCCAAGAAACTCAGACTTCGCCAAAACACAGATATAAGATCTAGCACAGCGATCTGTCTACTGCAAAATTTAGGAGCGAGAATGAAAATCTAGTTTCAAACTCTGGTTATATCTATTACCAGACAAAGAGGTAAACTTTTAATTTCGCAAAACGAAATACTCCCCATTTCCGTCTATAACAATTACGTTTAACACTTAAATGCGTGCCGTAACTGCCACCTTCTGACCGAGAGTGCGCGTGTCAGTTGCGAGTCTCAGACGGCTTATCTCCAATGCCCCGGCAGTTTTCACACTTCACGCTGACCATGGCCCACAATGAGGGTCGTGTCAGGTGGAATTTCCAGACAAATGTCTCAAACTGCGCCGAAGAGGTGTCATTTATCGCGCCTTTCCTGAGCGCTCAGCCGAAGAAACCGCGCCTGTCTTCTGAAAGTGCAGACATAGTCTGCTCGTATGTCTGAGATACGCGAAAGTCACAGTTTCGTGTCCTGACATCTAATGCAAATAGAATGCATTTTAACGCTCTCCCGTCTCTGTAGAGACTGACACGTTACGTCATAACTGCGTTCTCAGTTTAATCAGCAATGAAATGCGTTTCTAAATGAGAAACGAAACTGGCGAAAGTGAGAATGGGAAAAATATTATTTCTCGCAAACGAATGGATGCGAAAAATACAGAAAAAAAGGTAAAGAGTGATAATAAAAATAGAGGATACGGGTGACAGAAAAAGAAGAAGAAATAGGCAATTTAATGATTATAAAACCTATGTGACAGAACGTCCCCCCTTTAAGATATGGAAGCACTCCATGTCTACGTTATGGAAATAAATTTCCTATATCCGTAGCTTCCGGGTGTCTGTCCTCTTCCCTCTCATCTCCCCCTCCATCTCTGTCCAATTCCTACTCACGTCTTCTCCCAAAATTTCCTTTCTCTGGAATGTCTCCCATGCGCGCTTGAAAGAGCGTCGCCGCTTCTGACATTTTTCAAAGATTTCCTGTGATTGCAGTGGAATTTCCCTGCCACTATCGTCATCTTCGTCAGTTTTGGCGATCGTCAGGAGATGGTCGGAGGTCGGCACTGGTCTTTCCACGAATTTCTTTAGCAGATTTAAGTGGAAAACCTTTTCCTTTCCTTGAATAGAGATCTGGTAGTTAGCCTTAGAAATCTTTTTCAGGACGGTAAACGGCCCTTGCCATCCGATCTTCAGTTGGTGGTTTCCTGTAGGGAGTAAAACCAAAACTTTCTCTCCTGCTTCCAGTTCTCCCTCTTTCGCGACTTTCTTGTATCGGTTAGCGTGCTTTGTGCGTGCTCGCTTAAAGTTTGTCGTTGCTAGGTCCCATCCTAGTTTCAACCGATCCTTTAAATCCGATACGTATTTACTGGCTGAGACAACTGTCTCATCAGCCTTCTGGTCTGTCAGCGACCAAAGTAAGGCTTCAAGCGGGCCCTTAATGGGTCTGCCGAATAAAAGCGTAGCTGGCGGAAATCCTGTGGAAGTATGAGGAGATTCTCTGTAGCCAAATAAAGCTGCAGGAATACAAAGATCCCAATCTTCAGGTTTTACTTGTGCCAGTTTACTTAACATCATGTTGAGGTTTCCATTAACACGTTCCACGAGCCAATTTCTGGCCGGAGTATAAGGCTTTGTGTAGATGTGTTGGGTCCTCAAGATCTTCACGATCTCATCCATCAACAGGTTTCGGTATGAAGATCCGTTATCCGTCAACACTGGTTGAGGGAATCCCAACCGAGTGAAAATCTGCACGAGGGCTTCTGCGACATGCTTGGCATCTGCGCATTGTAGCGGGATAGCTTCTGCCCATAAAGTGCATGTATCGACAAAGGTCAGGATAAACCTGTTCCTTCTTTTAGTCCTTTCTAAGGGTTCTAAAATGTCGATCACAACCCGTTCGAATGGTGTTCCCACTATTGGCATTTCACCCAAAGAGACTGGGGGTGTCCGTTGCTTGGGTGGCACACGTTGGCACTGGGCACAGGATTTGACATATCTGATAATCTCAGTATTTACTCCTGGCCACCAATAATGAGTGGTTATCCGTTGGTTTGTGGCGTTCTGTCCCATATGTCCGCTGAAGGGAAGAGAGTGCCCCATTTCTAGGATTTGGCTTCTGTACTGTTTCGGTACTAGGAGCTGGTTGTAACCTTGGTCAGGCTTGCCAGTTCTGCGATAAAGTACGCCATCCTTCGAAAAAATGTCCCCGTGCTGTCTGGGTTCCTTAGCCATGGGCAGTTTCCTAAAGCAGGGTGCTAAAGTAGGGTCCTTTTGTTGCGCTTCTTTAAGTTCCATGGGTAACAAATTAGGCGCAGGCTCCCGTTCCTTCTTGGTTTGCCCTCTTGTAGTTACTGCTGCCACAATCGGCTCTTCCGGTTTCCCAATACACACGTATCTCCCGCCAAGTATGACTGGGTAGATGGGATCATCCATAACAGCCGCTTTAATCTCACCTCTGACAAAATCAGAGTGGATCTCCACCAATGCAATGGGAAGCGCTGTAGGTGCATCACTCTTACGAACTCCACAAAGTTGGACGGTCTCTCCTGTCTCTTGACCGGGTTTAACCAGGTTTCTGGCAACAATGCAATCATACGAAAGCCCCGTGTCAAATAAACAAGAAGTTTGAGAACCGTTCATAATAACAGTACCTCGCGTTGAGGGTGTATCCCCAACAGGTTGGGAATCACTGTCAATAATTCCACCTTGCGAGACTGTTAATAAGCATCCGATGCGTTTAGCTCGGTGTGCTCAATCTGATCATTAGTCCCGTGCTCAGGGGTTCTCCCTTTGCCACCTTGTCCTTTCTGGCCACGCTGCCATAAAGGGCGGTCGGGTTGATCAGACTGTTTACTGTGGTTGGGGTACTTGTTTTTGTAGAACTTGGATTTTTCAGGAGGGGGGTTTTGAGGTCCAGTTTCTCTGTGGTTATTTTGGTTAGAAACATGAGGAATATGAGAAGATTGGTCTAGATTATTTTTTCCGAAAATGCTCTTCTGTCGGTTTACGTTTTGTGGCCGGTAGTTCAGCCAGCGCATTGTGATATCGCTCAGACTTTTCTAAGATGTCTTCAAGCTTTTCTGCCCCCTGCTCAGCTAGAAATCTCCGGGTATCAGCAAACAAAGTGTTCTTTATTTGTTCTGTTATCACAAATTCCTCAAGACCGTCATAGGTAGAGGGGAGCTGTGAAAGCTCAAGGCACTTTGTTAGGTATCCCTTCAAACGAGACGAGAACTGTTGAAAAGTTTCAGAGCTCTCCTTCCTGCTGTTGCGAAACAGTTGCAAAAATTTGCGAGCATTCATTTCAAAGCGCTCCAGTAACGCTTTCTGCAACAAGTCATAGTTCTCTTGTTGGCCACTTTCCAGTTTAGAATAAACATCATCAGCAGAACCTTTAAGGGCCTGGGAAAGTTTCATACACCAACGCGACCCCTCTAAACCATACAGGGGTTGCAATTTTCTCAAATTTTTCTAGCCATGTGTCAATCTTCTCATTAGGACAAGGGAAAGATTCAAGAGCAAAGGACATAGCGTTGAGTTGAAGAGATTGAGGGTTAGTTTGATCAGTAAAGGAAGAATGAGGAGAAGACTCTCCACTGCTGGAGGTAGAGGCAACACCACGACTTTGGAATTCTAGAGTTTTAAGAGCCAGCTCGTGTTGTCTCTGTTTCTCTCTTTCCTCATGCTGCATCCTGCGAATTTCCATTTCCTCATCCATCTTCTTCTGCTGTAGTAGACGGTCTTCCGCTTCTTTCCTCTCCGCTGCTTCTTCTTTCCTCCTTAGTTCTTCTTTTTCCTCCTTAGCTTCGGCTGCTTTCCTCTCCGCATCATATCTCTCAAGTTCGTCTCTGACAAACGCTTTCGCTTCCTCTCCTTCCAGTCCCTCCTCTCTCGCTTTGTCTCTGAGGAGTTGTCTAAGCTTTGCCGTTTCTGCCATAATAAGTCAGTGACTGAGACTAGTGGAGAAAGAAATAGGGAAAAGAATGCACTGGTTCCTACCACTTGCGAGAAGAATACCAAAAAAAAGATGATATCCTTATAACCTGAGATACCTCCTCCAAAAATATAGTGTCTAACTGGTTGTTCGTCCATCCCCCTGACGTCTACGGTTGATGAAGACCACTCTGTTCATCCAATTATTTAAGAATATGTTAGGTTAGTCTATGGGTACGAAGGTGACTGAAGAGCCCGATGCGGGCCTGGAAAGATCTTGGACAGTGTGGGCAGGGAATGTTTGCTTCATGTGAAGGTTTTATTTCACGGTCCTTTCTAGCTTGTCTCCGCTGTTCCGCTGCTGCTCTTCTGGATGATTCGCATGCTGCTGCACCTTTATGAAGAGATGTGCGCCAAGCAGTTCGGTCTTGCGCAGCAGCTTCCCATGTGTCTGGATTTATGTCAAAGGTTTTCAATGACGTCTTTAACGTGTCTTTGAAGTGCTTCTTTTGGCCACCATGGGAGCGTTTACCCTTCTGCATCTCACCATAAAAGAGTATCTTTGGCAGTCGATGGTCTGGCATGCGGACTACATGACCTGCCCAGCGAATTTGTGACTGCATCAGAATAGTATCAATACTAGGGATAAAATGGATGAATGGATGAAAGAGTGACTTGCGCGGTGATTTGGATTAAAGTGAGGAAGAGTTGCGCAATTCGTCGACCTCACTCTCTTGCCTGGGTCCATCTCGTGTGTCTAACTATCGCTGCTATTATCGGCAATAAAGCACCTAATGCAAACGACTACGCCAAATAAAGGGTAGTTAAGATTACTCACTGAAAAATAAGTTGCTACAGTGGAAAACAAAATAATTATTGCAAAAATTTTTAAAAAGAAAAAAAATCCCTTAATTTTTTAAATCCACTATAAGTTCACCCCTGAAGACAGTTAGGTCAGGGAGGCAATTAATCTGGACAAATAGTCCGAAACGCACTCCTTAGCTTTGCTCAAACACCTACTTCTTCCAACCCCTGTGAATGTTATACACTTACAAAACTTTACCAGCGTTTAGTATTACAAAATCAGCAATTAACATATATTCCGAAAAAAAATCAACCTGTAAACCAAATGTATAATGCTCAATAATGCTGTGGAAAAACAATTATTAGCCGTGTGGTCAGCACACTCATAAACAGATCGTTACGTCTAGGGGATAGTTATTTTTTTAAAAGATATAACAACTCACAAGACATCACACTCTTACTCTATATCAGAATACAGAATCTTACAAACGAGCTGATATTTATCGTCTCGTTCTTCCTATTCAAAGTTCAAAAAATCCCGATAGACGAGACCCATTTGTCGTAGATTTTTGATAGGAGAATTAATACTTGGGTTGGTCCCTTCTGAATAGATTAGAATAAGTGATAGTCACAGTGAGAAGTAGTAATAGCAATAGATTTTCCACGAGTGAGGTGGTAGAAATGTGATAGAGGCGGTCTCTAAAATCAAGAAAATCTTCTCTCTTTCACCTATCTTCTACGACAGAATTTAGATTGAGTCAGACAGTCTACACACAATATATTTATATATATAATATATAATATATATATATATTATATTATTATATATATATAAGATATATTTATATATATATATATATATATTATATCCACTCAATACATACACACATAAGACGACAGTTAGACGTACAGACGTGGGAAAAAATGCTTTATATGAATATGACAATGATATATATTTAGCATCAAGACTAAACTTTCTCCTTCAATAGTTGGGAAAAAACGACAAGAAATGCTAACACCGGCACGCTGGAATAAATTTTATAAGTAGTTTATTTATCAAGACTAAACTTCTCTCACAACATAGCAAATCACATCAAGCATATACAAAAAAAAATCCTAAACAAAAAATCAAGAAATGCTACAAGAATGATAGACCCGTTGGTATGATCCTTCCCTCGATGGATAGCCCACAGTCCCGTTAGAAGAAAGTGATAGCCCAAAGAGTCACAGATACATATGATTTAGTCTAAAATTCTTCCCCCTTTTAGGTATGAACAGACTGGATACTCTGATCTAGTATAAGGGAATATATAGATATATAGTTAGCAATACCTTGCATAAAGAAATGTTATGACAGCAAAAATGAATGGGTGTCAAAATACCACAATAAAGGGATCGCTTAGTCCAGCATTCACTCTATTTATTCAACTGTGCTCACGTGTATTTTTCAACAACAACAAAAATTATTTTTAGGACTTGCCCATACAGAATCTTCAATGGTAATCTTGGCCAAGAAAACCCCAGGTCCAAAAAGACGGGTTGAATTCACTACTTCCGGGACCATTCTCTTCATAATACTATTGTTTTGGATGTCTGTTTAAGTCACATAAAATTTTTCAGGCACGAGCGTTTATAGCTAGCACAGTGTCAAGATCTTAGATTTCAAACGAATGAGGAATGTCAGGTCGGCACCTTTTCTCAATGTAGGAATTTAGTTGGTAACACCACCACTTGTCAACAGTGTCGGGAAATTTACTGATTGAAATATGTTACTTGCCACCAAGGCGGAAAAATGACTAGAGTTTTCTCAGGAAGAATCAAAATAAGGCGCAAGAGGCCCGTTATCTCATTTAACCGTTAAAGTACTCGTGAAGATTTTGCACCAAGCCACTCTAAGGTAAATGTTTTAGTTCTTCACAGATATCACTCATACGTACTTAGCGCTGGCAAAGTTTGGGTACCACAGTTTCACTATATATAATGGAAAGAACGCATATCAAATAATTATACATACTATAACTGATAATTTAAACTGCAAGCGTAGCTTGTCTTATCGTTTAAATCTTCCCGTGAAATAAGTTATATCTAAAAATCATCAATCCTCATGAATTAGGAATACATGCATATTCCGTCAACACTCATGAGGCTTCTAGCATTTATAAGTTAGCTTAGAAAAAAAATAGTTCTCGTCTGATTATTTAACAGTTAAATTAAATTCCTTAATAGCCGACTGAGTTTAAGCTAGAAATATAATTTCTGTTTTCCACTGTAACTCGTCACTATAAAATAATACAGACTATATAAATTAAGCGCTCTGCACCAAATCTAACTAGTGAAATAAAATAAGTGATTTAACACTTCACAAAATACTAGATAATATGTATAATATTTACCTCCCCACACAGAACTACAGACTAAACCATGAACTAGAATACTGCAATCTAATGATAGTCTAGAGCTCGGCAAAATGGCCAAGAAACTCAGACTTCGCCAAAACACAGATATAAGATCTAGCACAGCGATCTGTCTACTGCAAAATTTAGGAGCGAGAATGAAAATCTAGTTTCAAACTCTGGTTATATCTATTACCAGACAAAGAGGTAAACTTTTAATTTCGCAAAACGAAATACTCCCCATTTCCGTCTATAACACTTACGTTTAACACTTAAACGCGTGCCGTAACTGCCATCTTCTGACCGAGAGTGCGTGTGTCAGTTGCGAGTCTCAGACGGCTTATCTCCAATGCCCCGGCAGTTTTCACACGTCACGCTGACCATGGCCCACAATGAGGGTCGTGTCATGTGGAATTTCCAGACAAATGTCTCAAACTGCGCCGAGGAGACTTCATTTATCACGCCTTTCCTGAGCGCTCAGCCGAAGAAACCGCGCCTGTCAGCTGAAAGTGCAGACATAGTCTGCTCGTATGTCTGAGATAAGCGAAAGTCACAGTTTCGTGTCCTGACATCTAATGCAAATAGAATGCATTTTAACACTCTCCCGTCTCTGTAGAGACTGACACGTTACGTCATAACTGCGTTCTCAGTTTAATCAGTAATGAAATGCGTTTCTAAATGAGAAACGAATCTGGCGAAAGTGAGAATGGGAAAAATATTATTTCTCGCAAACGAATGGATGCGAAAAATACAGGAAAAAAGGTAAAGAGTGATAATAAAAATAGAGAATACGGGTGACAGAAAAAGAAGAAGATATAGGCAATTTAATGATCATAAAACCTATGTAACAATCGCGTAATGTCATTTATACGATCATATGTAAACGTTGCTATATTGGCCAAACAGGCAAACGACTTGGGGACAGGTTCAGCCAGTACTTAAATGACATCTCTCAGCAAAAGTCCACACCAGTTGCTACACACTTCATTGGTTCTGACCATCATGGTCCCATCGACATCCAGGTCACAGCGATCCGATCCTGCTCCTCTGACACTGCCAGCCGAGAACAGCTTGAGAACCGTCTTATCCACCGCATGGGGTGTCTAAAACCAGCCGGTCTCAACACTTTTCACACCTTTGTCTGAGGTCACCCTTTCCTCTTTTGCTCTATTTTGACTCTTTCCACTCTTATCCTATTCTTCTATTTTTATGCCATCCTCCATAATATTTCTTCTTCTATTTCCAGTCCCCACTTTTATTACGTTTGGGTATTTTTTCGTTTTTAGTTTCTTAGTATGTATTGTGTACATCCGGGGTCAAGAGTCACTTCCTTTCAGCCAAGCGTGATAGGATGCTTCGCCTTCAGGGAAGTACCTAGGTTTTTTTTATATTTATTTTTATATTCATTTAAGTTCTTATGTCTCCTATCTAGCCTTCACTTTCTTTCTTTTCCTGACGAAGGCCTTGTGGCCGTAACGTAGACTACTTTCTTTGTCTTTTGTCCTCGTAAGACGAATTACCTTTTTTCGATTTTTTTTTCACACACATCCATGGTGGAAACAATAGTACATTAGTAAGAGTTAAGCAAGGAAATCTCATCATGACAGCAGAGGGACAGGAAACAAGATGGGCAGAGCACTTCAGAGAAACTCTGAAAAAGGAAATACCAGAGACACAATTGAATGTTCCTGAGGCTGAAAATGATCTAGATGTTAATACAGACATTCCACGAAAAGAAGAAATCATCACAGCAATCTAGGGGTTAAAGAATGGAAAAGCGCCTGGCCACAACAACTTAAATGCAGAGCTATTTATGACAGACTCTGAGCTAGCAGCAGAACTACTAGAACATTATTTGCACAAGTCTGGAAAACAGGGACAACACCAACGGAGTGGAACAAAGGAATAATTGTCTAATTTCCCAAGAAGGGAGACCTTGCACACTGCAATAACTGGACAGCAATCACTCTTCTCTCAGTTCCCAGCAAAATGCAGGATAATTATCCAGAGAATTTCAAAAGCAGAAGACCACAAATTGAGGAAAGAACAAGCAGGATTTAGAAAGAACAGAAGATGTGCAGATCATATATTTACCATCAGAAACATTATAGAATAGTGCTCAGAATGGCAGAGACAACTGTACATTAATTTCGTTGATTTTGAAAAGGCTTTTGACAGTATACATAGGGACAGTTTATGGAAAATACAGAGGGCTTATGGAATTCCAAGCTGCATAGTGTCAATCATAAAAAGCCTCTATGCCAACTTTACGTGTAGCATTGGACAGGGCAACCTAACCTTTGAGGTGAAGAAATGAATACGACAGGGATGATACTTATCAACCACTCTATTCTTAACAGTCATAGACTGGGTGATGCGACATACAACAGAAGGCAGTCCAAGAGGAATAAGATGGACTACGTTTTCTACATTGGAAGATCTGGAATATGCAGATGACATTGCACTACTAGCACATTCACATCAACACACCCAGGAAATAACGGATGGACTTAATAAGTATAGCCAGTAGGTGTATCGGAACATTAATCTAAAGAAGACAGAGGTCATGACACTCAATGTGAGCAACCCCGAGCCCATAACAGTAAGGAATCAACAACTGGAACAGACTGACACCTTCACATACCTAGGATGCATATTAACACCAGATGGCGGAGCAAGCAAAGACATCAACAACAGAATGAACAAAGCAAGAACATCCTGTTATAGTCTAAACAACATCTGGAAGTCCTCTCAGTACATCACAAGCACAACATTAAGATTATATCAGAGCTGTGTGCTTTCTGTGCTTCTCTGTGGTGCGGATAGCTGGAGAGTAACGGAGAAGGAAATGTCGAAATTGTCATATTTTCACACAAACTGCCTAAGAAAAATTTTCCGAATCTTTTGGCTGAATACCATCCCCAACCAATATCTGCTTACCCGGAGAAAGCAAGAGGACATGCACACCATCATAGCTGGCAGACGCTGGAGTTGGGTTGGCCATGTCCTCACAAGAGACCCTGATGCCATCACAAGAACAGCTATGCTATGAACCACTGAAGGAAAACGAAAGAGAGGCCGACCAAACACAACGTGGCGGAGGACTGTGGAGTCTGAGATACAAAGAATGAACCAGAGTTGGTGCACTGTATAAAGGTTGGCTACCGACCGAACAAAGTGGAATCAATTTGTTCTTGCCCTACAAGACGCCACCAGGTGTGATGGCCACCTACTGCAATGACGGTCGGCGGCTAAGGATCAAAGGAAAAGAAGTTAAAACATTAGCGATTATTAAAATTTAATAAATGTGTTATTTGTAAATATGCAAATTTAACGTTGATTAAAATCATTTCTGATGATGCCACATTTCAACAGCCTTATCCTTGCTGATTCCTTTAGTTTATTGCAGTATCATTCTCTAACAGGTGATTGTAACTTGTTCTCATTATCTTTCAGTTTATATATCAAGTGTCCCAACTATGCACTATGTAACTCTTGATGCTAGTCTGTCAGCTCTCTCATTACCCCATAACATGCATGACCAGGACAGTAGATCCGCACCAGCTTCTGCAGATTTGAAGCTTCTATGAATGTTGTGCATTCATGCCATAGCGAACCATTTTGAACCTTCATAAGTGTGAACGGTGGTTTAGTTTTGGAAAAGTAAAAGAGTGTAGAGGAATGGTTTGGGATATATAAATGGATTTGTATAAAGACTGTTTGTCTTTGTTGAAGGGAGATGATATGAGTGGAGTGGTGCTTTGAGCAAAGGGTGGAAACTCCGGAATCCTTTTTGGTAGATGAAAGTGTTGATTTAGAGTTAAGCAGTTTTAGTGTGTGCCAAATTATGGTTGAACAAATTAGCGTGTAATGATTTTGTAGTAAGGTTTAAAGAAGAGTTTATGGTGTCGAGTTAAACCATCAAAGGGAGATAACTTAGAATTAAGTCCCTTGCAGGTTTTAGTGAGTTGAGCAAGAAAAGTACACACGAGAAAATTGTGATTGAGTGAACACATTTTTAGGGGTGAACGAAAAATGTTAGAACGGGATTAGGCAGTTTTGATTTTGAACGTGCTCAGCGTAAGTCTGATATTGAACGCGCTCAGTGTAGGTGGTCAGCAAGATGTGCTGTGAGTTAAATAGTGTTAGAAGTCGCTTAGCGCATATTTTGCTATAATTGTGTACAACAGTTGTTGTCATATTTATTTCTGAGGACAAGATGTTGTGAGAGAAAAGTGTATTTTGAAACAACCCAGGTACCTTGAACATTTTTGGGTCTAATTACTAGTAGTGCAGTTCAATAGGCAAGTTGACAGATTGGCAAGTAGAAGATAGACTTGGTAAAGTGACAGCCCTGGCGGTAAGGCCAGTTTCCTTAAGATATACCAAGAAGAACGTAGATAATAGTCAGTACATATGAGAGACAATATGTTTTGCATAAAGAATTAGATGGCATATAGAATTCTACAACAGTGGTTCTCAAGCTGTGACCACACATAACAACTAGGGACATTTGGATAGCTGAAACAAGAAGAGAGCAAGAGAGAGAGATACAGTGATACTGAGATTGCTAGCAACTGAAACTTTTGTTGTTCAAGTATGCCAACCTGAAGAGGAAAGTTGGGCACATCATATTAACATTTGCTATCTTATGTAAATAAAGTTCGTCGTTGAATATTTTACTGCTGTTCGAGTGAAATCGATGATCACTGTTGGTATGAGAAATTGTATAGTCTGTGAGGAGATTTTCTTATTACCAAACAACATACTATCTACTGATTAGGGCAGTGATCTGAACCTCTAATACTAACATGGCTACAGGAGCATGGATCGAGAGTCTAACACAATGACTGTCTTTATTGATAAAGTTTTATTCAGCCACTTTAAGGCTGCACTAGCTGCCTCTACCTCCTTTCTAATGCTGGAAGTTGTTATCTCGTAAGCCTCACTATGTTCGGCGATGATTCTGCCCATTACCCTAGCAGAGAAGCCAAAACCTGATTTCTCACCATGGATCACAGACCAATTTGTATACACAATGGCATCAACATTCACCGAGCATGATCATATATTGGTTGAATAATTTCCAGTTCTGCTTTGCCTTTGCCACAAGTTCTTAACTCTCTGACAAATCTGTTGATGACTTTCTGACAGTTATTAACCCAGTTCTCAGCTGACATTCGCCACTGTTCCTTATGAATATATTTTCAACTGTGGTCCCCTGCCGGATCGTTGTCTCTGCCTGTGCCATCCATGAAATTCCCCACTTTATTCTTGCTCCTTTAATGCCAGCTATGTTTCCATGCTGGCGGTGCCATTTGTCTGAGGTTAAATAGGCTTTTCTGAATATAACTAACAGGAGTCCAAGCATGTACCTCATTGTCACTATGGTGATACCTAACGTACAGCACAAGACCATATGCATCCCTTCATTTTGAATGCATTCTAGTTGTTCACATTGTGTAACTAACAGCATAAGTATTCCCAACCCATACTCAATAACTGGTGTCAATACCGTGTCGAGGTATGGCAGCTTGCATACCCTGATTACCCCCAGAGCTATGCCAGCAGGAGTTTTACTCCTGGCAGGCTCTACTAAGCTGGACAGGTTTATGTGGGTAAGGGTCAGACAAATGCAAACACCCTAAACCTCCAGGTTGGGGGTTGTAGCATAGGGCCGATGCCCGTAAAAAGAAACCAAGTTATGGAAACGACAACAAATGAACAAACTTTTCTGCAGGATGGACATCTGGAGTCTGAAGCTCATTTGACTGCCAGTGGTGAAAGCCGATAGGAATCCACTGACACTGATCGCAACACACGAAACTAGAATAGGGTTTTGGAATGTAAGGATAACGAACGAGACAGGAAAACTAAAACAAGTCACAATGGAAATGAGAAACTACGGATTAATAGGGATAAGCAAGGGCAGATGGACTGAGACGGGTAAGATTAAAACAGCAACAGGAAAAACAGTTTTTTTATTGTGGAAGAGAGGATGGACAGCACAATGAAGGTGTAGCTATTATTATAAAGAAAGGAATAGAAAGGTCATTACTGGAATGAAAACCCATCAACAACAGACTGATAAGAATAAGACTGAGAGGGAGATTCACCAACACCACAATAATACAATGTTATGCACCAACAAATGACAGTGATGAAGAGGTCAGGGACGAATTTTACCAACATCTGCAAAAGAAAATGGAAACCGCACCTAACTACGATCTTATCATAGTAATGGGAGACCTCAGTGTGAAAGTTGGAATATATAATACATACAATGAAAGAGTAATGGGGAAATGCGGCAGTGGAACAGTAAACGAGAATGGAGATAAGCTAATAAGTTTCTGTAGCATTAACAACTTGGTCATTAGAAGAACGCTGTTTCCACACAAAGAAATTCACAAATTAACATGAGAATCACCAAAAGGCTGAGATATAAACCAGACAGACCAACAATATGATTAATGGCAGATGTAGGCATTTACTACAAGATATGAAAGTAAGAAGAGGTGCAGATGTGGGAAGGATCACCACATACTAGTAGCAAGATTGAAGGTGAAACTCAGAAATGCTGGATCTATTGTAACTAAATAGAAAAAGTATGACATCAGCAAACTGAAGGACCCCCTTACCAGAAAAGATTTTGTGGCTGACAAAAAGAAATGAAATCAAATTGCCAAAAGCAAGGAAAAGAAAGTGACTGAGGATGTTGACCAGAAATTCATTACTTTTTTTTGACGTATAATGGAAATACAGCCTACGGTAATCTGACCGTCTTCGCAATCATGTAGCATTCTATAATTTGCTAGCAAAACCATGCATTTTTCTGCCTGTCTGACTCACACAAGCTTATTTTTCATCCACGCTACTTTTCTTTGAACATAAACAAACGAAAAGTTTACTAACTTTCATGACCTGCCAGTCATAACAGGTATTGAATCAGGTTTGTTTATTGAGTCTTCTCACGCAAGCGTATCTTGTCAATCATACGATAACTGACAGACTCTACATGAAGAACCAAAGACCATTTGAAATAGACTCATGGGAAAAAATTTTTCCCCGAGTACTCTTTGATGTCGAGTCACGGGCAAAAATCTTAGAGAACCCCGTCACACGTATAAGTCTTTTGATGACAATCAAAAGCGCTCGACGGAAGATGGGCGTAAGCTTTTATCTTGGGAACTCCGTTTCTAATTCTCTCGATACACATGATAGTGTGAAAAGTCACATCATCTTTAGATCAGAGAAACAATAATATATATATATAAACTCTGGTTTCTTAAACCTGCTATCAGTTTTCACTAAGAATTTGTGGATAATCTAAGCACGTAGTCTAGAACCATTGTGGAAGATGTGTTAATAGCATTCGTGGGAATTTTCATGCTGAAGATCTGGAAATAGAAATTTGTGTTTATGCAATTAAGAGTGTTAGGATTTTACCATTATAGTTCACTTTGATTTTCTAGTGTTAAAACTAGTGAAATAAAATAACGCATAGCTATTTTATGCCAGATTTTCCGTTATAATGTTAATTTTCATCACCCGCTTTCTCACACAAGAAGAGACGGTTCTAGTTGACTGATGTATATGCAAGGTGCAACTGACAGTGACAGAAAAGAACTCATGTTTATTTCATTGTGCGCATTTATTATAAGTGACTATTATTTAATATCATGCGATGACAAACAGACGCCAACATTTTAATAGCTATTAATGACAGGCGATATTTATGTAAGTGCACTTTTGGATAATTGAATAATAATTGACATTGTACGCTGATCATTAAAGCGTGAGAAATGAGGAGGGGGAAGAGTTGCATACCTTCAACTGACCTGCACTCGCTAAGCAATGCGCGATAGGGTAGGCTAAAGACACTGTGTGCCTTTTAACTTTAATTAGGACTGACGGAGTGGATAAAATATCATCTTGTTCCGTCTGTGTGCATATATGTACTATATAGAATAGTAGCGTTTTTCCATGTTTCTTTTATTCCTAGCAGACCTGATCACAAGGGCGTCCATCGGTTGGTCTTTTCTTCATTTATTGATTGGTTAATGCTGTTTTCTTGGCTTGTGCGTCACCAATTTCATTTGTGAGCCAACGATACATGAGAAACATTTTGACTTGTAAATTTTAACTGGACTTACAAAACCCAGCAATATTTTTCAATTTTATCAGCCCACTTGGTTGTAGAGAAAATAACATTTCTCACGATTTCTGACAGTCGTATGAAGAAGATTTATCCAGAAAGTATGCTGTTTCAGAATCGGCACTCTCCCATAGAGTCAGCCGATAGGATTACCATCATCATCAGATGAAACCAGTTTAGCAACCAGATGTTTCACAATACTGGAAGTATTTTCCTCCCTTTTTAACTGTGAACCTCAAGAGCACATGTTACTACATTAACAATTTGCGGTGACCATTTTGTTCATCCAGGGAAAATTAAAACCCCAAAATCGGTGTCCACCTCGATAATCTTGATTTTTTAAGAGGATGGACTGGGGCCAATTTGGAAATTACACCTGGCAAGTTACAAATATTGATGATAATTGGTATTTCCAAGGGATATCTTCAAGAGTAGGTAAGCATGATTGAGTGGGCCACTGTATGACAGTGAGAGAGTGAATAATTTTTTTGATTAAAGGAACTTTACCAACCGTGTATTTTTTTTTTTTTTTGCTTAAACTTGTTTACTTTACTGGGTAGCATTTAGTAAGAACTTTGTTTTCTCTACTGTCTACTCTGTACCATAGTGCTAACCTTTGGGTTATTAATTTTTTGGATTCTTTTTTCTCCTTAGGGGGAGGACACATGTATTTTGCTATTTTCATATGTATGTAAATCTGATTCTTTTTGTATTTGATCTTTTTTTTTAGATATTTGATGTTGTCAAGTTTAAATGATAATAAATAACAAAAGAAACTTAACTTTGTGTGTTGGTCAAATGCATACCCAATTTACAGTAGTTTTTCATGTTTGTGTGTCTTGGTGTCACATAGCTCTGTGTGTGTGTAGTTAATCTTATGTTTCTATATATGAGGAGGGCAACATTGTCTTGTACTAAATTGTAGTCATATAGATAAGTTGGAATAGAGACACTTACTCATTCCATATACATATCTTCTCCTTAAGCTATCACCCATGAAATCTATTTCTCACACCTTTTTCTCATCTATGTATCACTATCCACTCTACTCAGACAGGCCAAAAATAACTCTCAAACCTATCTGTACAACATATTTCAACAATAAATAAGGAAAGCAGCAAATCACGCCTGGGATTCCAGGAAAGGAAGAAGCAAGGCTGAATAACACCAGAAACATTAAACATCATAACAGTGAGAAAGGAAATGAAAAGAAAGAAAACAAGCGAAGTCCCCCTAGGTTAAAACAACTATATAGCAAACAGTACAGTCAGATGGACAAGGAAGTTAAACGTAAAAACCGAGCCAACAAAAGGAAATTCCTAGACGATCTTGCAAGACAGGCAGAAGAGGCAGCACCGAGAAATGAATGAAGCACAGTATATAAAATAACTAAGACCATCACCAGAAAACAAAGGGCAAACAATATCACATTAGTAAGAGGTAAGCAAGGAAATGTTATCACCACAGCAAAGGGACAGGAAACAAGATGGGCAGAGCATTTCAGAAAAACTTTAAACAAGGAACCACCAGAGACATTGTTGAATGTTCTTGAGGCTGAAAATGATCTAGACGTTAAATGGACATTCCATGAATGGAAAAAATCATCTCGGCAATCAAAGGGTTAAAGAGTGGAGAAGCTCCTGGTAACCATAATTTAAAAGCAGAGCTTTTTAAGACAAACCCTCAACTAGCAGCAGAACTATTAGAACCACAATTTGCAAAAATCTGGAAAACAGAAACAACACAAAGGAGTGGAATAAATGGATAATTGTCAAATTGCCCAAGATGGGCGACCTTGCAGACTGCAACAACTGGAGAGGAATTACTCTCCTCTCAGTTCCCAGCAAAATACTAGGCAGGATAATTCTCCAGAGAATTTTAAAAGCAGTAGACTACAAACTCTGACCCAAGTGCCCCACCTTGAAGTGGTCGGTCAGCTTGAGTGCCTTGAAATTTTGGCTATATTTAAGAGCTTTTGCTCCTGGTATGTTCAATCAAGCTGAACAGGTCAAAATGGAAAGGACAGACAAAGTGTCCTCTATTTTAAAGGTTGGGAACATGGCTGACAACCCTGCCACCACCTCTACTAACGAAAAAGGCAAAAACCAGAATAGGCCCTGGAACATATGGACAATGCAAGAAGTCAGAAGGACAGCACAGGTAGCTGGAGAGATGAGACGATACAAAATAAAACTCTTAGGACTAGTCTAGCAGAAATGAGAATAAATGAAACTGGTGAATTCAAGATGAATACAGTGGAAAATGTCATATATTCATGACACGAGGATGAAAACCACACACACACAGAAGGGATTGCTATTATGTCACAGGAAGCCAGAAAAACATTAATAGAAAGGAAACCAATATCACCTAGATAATAACAGCAAAATTCCAGGGAAAAGGAAGAAAAATCAGCACCATTTAGTGTTATGCCTCTACTAACAATGTAGATGATGATAAGGAACTCCAAGAACACTGGACAAAACACACAGGAGAGACATTAAGATATTAATGAGATATTTAAATGCAAAAGTAGGAGTAGACAACACAAACTGGGAACTAATCATGGCGTAGGAAACATAAATGAGATTGGAGAGCTTTTTGTAAACTTTTGTGATTTGAATGATCTGGTCATCGGAGGGACTGTCTTCCCATGCAAAGACATACACAAGACTATATGGAAATCTCCAGATGGGCACATGCAAAATCAGATAGATCACTTCACCATAGAAAGAAAATGGAGTTGCTGCCTACAAGACGTTAGAGTAAAGAGAGGAGCTGATGTAGCATAAGACCACCACCTTTTCCTGGCGTCACTGAGGATAAAATTGAGGGCACACAAAGACAGAGCAGAAAGATCAAGCTCAAAGTATAATACCCAGAACATTATGAACAAAGACACAAGAGTTCAGTTCAACATAAAGTTGAGAAATGGATTTGAAGCACTGGAGAACCTTGAAGAGGAAAGTATAGATAACTATTGGTGCAAAATTCAGGAAGCATACAGGAATACATGTTAAGAAGTTCTTGGCAAGAGAAATAAACAACAGAAGGAATGGCTCACACAAAACACATGGAACCTCATAAGAGAAAGAAGAGACATCAAACAACAAGTAAACAACTGTAAAGAGGCAGAAGAGAAAACACAACTGCTTAAAATATATTGGGAGCTAAACAGGAAAGTGAAAAAGAGTGCCAGGCAAGATAGAAGAGAATTTATTGAAAAAACTAACAGAGGAAGCCAAGTGTTGCAAGTAGGAGGAAGCCGAGTGTTGCAAGTAAAGATTAATGGGATAGAGTATCTCCACTAATGTTGCTGGGTTCTTTACTAAAGTTTAATTGTTGGGAAGGTGGTGTGAATCTTCCCGTGTAGTGTTAATGAGTGGTCTGTAGGGTTTCTTGTTGTTTGGTGATGGCTTCTCTTGACTTAATGGTATGCTGGGAGGTGTTCTATGAAACTAGGCAATGCCCACAATACTACAGACTCACAACAAATCTGGAAAACCACATTTAAATAAAATGTTCTTGGACACCTGGCATAGATGACTTCTACAATTTAATTACGTGATACATGATAGTTCATCATACGACACATTCCAAAACATTTTACAATATATACATCAATGTTAGCCAGTATGAACACTTGGCACTTCAGAAATCCTGCTGGTTATTTCTGGGACAATATGTACTGAATTTGTGTGGATAGCACATGCACGTCTGTCATTGACTTGTAAATAACAAACTGGCTACATGAGCCTCAGTTCCTGGGCAAACATGCTTGCGTAGTTAATAGGACTGTCACCAGATAGGTCCCAAGCTCTTAGAAACCATGGTTTCTATGAAAAGAATGTACTTCGTTTATATAAAACTGTTCTCTAACAAACAAACATACTGCAGTCAGCCATCACTGGGTGAATTACACAGCTCCTACCTTGAGCTTACATAAATCTCTCAAACTCCAATAGAATTCTCACGTTGAGACATAAATAATCAATAATTATTCCACATACATGAATATAATAGCTTGGGCCACACACACACACCTCCAGAGGGCATAACGCCTCTTGTTTGCTCAAAAGCGAAAATCACACTGACTGTCCCTTTGTTCTACCAACGTCAACATAAAAAATACACGATCATTGTGATCAGTCATTAACCCGCAACTTCGTGAGCCGCCATGTCATGACTGTTTATAAACACTAACATGAGGTATTCTCATTTGTGTTAACACATCAACAATTATCATCAACTATAGTATGTGAACACGTACTCATAGGTGAGAGGGTGTTTCGAGGTGCAAAAACTCCAATATAAAAAAGAACCCAAACTATCCAAGTTACTTCACACCTCGAAACAGTCTTCAACACTGAGACTGCAGCAAATAAGAAGACTTGAACACATTATATAATATTACTAGTCTAGAACTTTATCCAAGAAACAGCTAAATCACAATACAACAGTGAAGAGCAGAGAAGGTCAAAGTATTAACAATGAAGAGAAACAAAGGGCCAGATGGGCTGAATAATTTAAAGAAATCCTAAACCTAAACTAACCAGTACAGCAACTCATCATAGAACCAGCAGAAGAGCCACTACAGTGCAACATGAACCCACCCACTAAATAAGAGATCTCTCAGGCAATAAAACAACTGAAAAATGGGAAGGCTGCAGGACCAGATGGAATACCACCAGAAGCCCTGAAGGCAGATATACCATACACTACAGAGTTGCTACACCAGCTCTTCAAGAAAATCTGTGAAAAAGAGGCCATTCCAAAGAGCTGGAAGGAAGACCACATTATCAAGCTGCCAAAGAAAGGAATCCTGACTATATGTAGCAACTGGAGGGGTATAACACAACTAGCAGTGGCTGGAAAAATTTTGACCAGAGTTTTGTTGGACCGTATTAAGAAGGCAGTGGATGACAAACTTAGAGAAGAACAGGCAGGATTTCGTGCAGGAAGATCATGTACAGACCAGATATCAACACTCAGAATCATCAAATGAGTGGCAGACCCCCTTGTAAAGTTGTATGTACATTTTGTGGACTTTGAAAAGGCTTTCGACAGTATAGACCAAACTGTGATGTGGAAAATCCTGAGACATTATGGATCCCTGAGAAATTCATTAAAATCATCCGAAATTTCTACCAGGAGGCATCATGTAAAGTAGTACACAAAGGAAAACTATCAAAGCCCTTCACAGTACAAAGTGGAGTCAGACAGGGATGTCTGCTATCACCAACATTTTTTCTCATGGTCATAGACTGGGTTATGAGACAGACAACAGAAGGAGAGAAAACTGGAATACAGTGGAAATTTAACAAACAACTGGAGGATCTAGACTTTGCAGATGATTTGTGCTTTCTGTCACACAGACAGCAAGATATGCAGGAGAAAACAAATATATTAGTAACAGAAGCAGCAAAGATGGGACTACACATAAATGTAAACAAAACAAAAGAAATGAGAATAAATAATAGGTAGACGGACTCGATGAAGATCAATGATCAAGTCATTGAAGAAGTAGAATGCTTTACATATCTGGGGAGTAACATTAACAAAGGAGGGGGAACTGCTGATGATGTCTGCTCAAAGATAAGTAAAGCCAGATGTGCTTTTATTTAATACCCTTTGACCAATATGGAACTCCTCAGCTATATCCAGAGAGAACAAAATTAGAATCTTTAACTCAAATGTGAAGTCAGTCTTGCTGTATGGCTCAGAGACATGGCATGTCTCAAAGAGTTTCACCTCCAAGCTACAGACATTTGTAAGTAGATATCTCAGGCAGATCCTTCGTATAAGATGGCCAGATGTAATAACAAAGACAGAGCTAAGGAAAAGATGCGGACAACAGCCAATCCAACAGAAATTAAAGTAAGAAAGTGGGGATGGATAGGACATACACTCAGAAGAGAAAAAAATCAAGCATAGCCAGAGTTGCCCTTGACTGGAACCCACAGGAGAAAAAAAGAGTAGGGAGGCCAAAGAGAACTTGGAGAAGAACTGTTGAAGAGGAGGCTAGGGAAACTGGAATGACTTGGGCACAGATGAAAAAGACAGCCCAGAATAGAAATTGATGACAGCAACTGTTTGTGCCCTATGTTCCACAGGGAATGTAAAGGAATGATGATGAGACCACAAACTGAGGACAGAACAAACAGGATTTAGAAAGAACAGAAGATGTGCAGATCATAAATTTACCCTCAGAAACATTATAGAGCTTTGCTCAGGATAACAGAGACAGCTGTACATTAATTTTGTTGATTTTGAAAAGGCTTATGACAGTATACATATGGACAGTCTGTGGAACATACTGAGGGCCTACGGAATTCCAAATAAATATTAGACAAACATAAAGGTATGTTTTCAGGCACTCGTAAGAAATAAAGAAGTAGAACACTAGACATCAGAAAAACAACATACGTGAGTGGCTTACCCAGGACTTCCATGCGACAACCCCGCCTAGCTATGCAAGCGAATCACATATCCTCCGTCAATTTTTGGTGATGCCTAGATGGCAGGGAGGATAGTGTGATTCGCTAGCATAGCTAGGTGGGGTTGTTGCACGGAAGGTCTGGGGTTCGAGTCCTGGGTAAGCCACATCTGTTGTTTTTCTGTTGCCTAGTGTTCTACTTCTTTATTTCTTACGAGTGCCTGAAAACATACCATTATGTTTATCTAATATTTATTTACTGTTTACAGGCCTCGGGTTTCCCTTCCTTATGTATTATAAATGGAATTCCAAGCTGCATCATTTCCATCATAAAAAGCCTCTATGCCAACTTTAAATGTAGTGTTGGCAGAAAAACCTAACTTTTGAGGTGATGACAGGAGTACGACAGGGATGCCCCTTATTAACCACTCTATTTTTAACAGTCATTGATTGGGTGATGCATCAGACAACAAAGGGCAGTCCAAGAGAATAAGATGGACTATGTTGTCTACATTGGAAGATCTGGAATATGCAGATGACATTGCACTACTTGTACATTCGCATCAACACATCCAGGAAACATGGATAGACTTAATAAGTATAGCCAGCAGGTGGGACTGAACATCAATCTAAAGAAGAAAGATTTCATGACACTCAATGTAGGCAGCTTTGAGCCCATAAGAATAAAGAATTAGAAGCTGGAACAGGCACCGTTACACACCTAGGAAGCATACTAACACCAGATGGCAGAACAAGCAAAGAAATCAATAACAGAATGAATAAAGCAAGAAATGCCTTTGCTAGTCTAAACAACATCTGGAAGTCCTCTCAGTACAGCACAAACACACAAAATAAAGATTATATGATAGCTGTGTACTTTATATGCTTCTCTATGGTGCAGAATGCTGGAGAGTAACAGAGAAGGAAATGTCAAAATTGTCCTCTTTCCACACAATCAGCCTATGAAAAATTCTCCAAATCTTTTGGCCGAATACCATGACCAACCAAGAACTGCTTACTCTGAGCAACCAAGAGGATATGCACACTACCATAACTGCCAGAAGCTGGAGTTGGGTTGGCCACATCCTCAGAAGAGACCATCACATGAACAGTTATGCTATGGAACCCTGAAGGAAAGCGAAGGAGTGGCCAACCAAAAATAACTTGGCAGAGAACTATGGAGCTAGAGACACAAAGAGTGAATCAGAGCTCATCACTGCATGAAGGATGGCTGCTGACTGAGCAAAGTGGAAGCAATTTGTTGCCGCCCTACAAGACACCACCAGGTGTGATGGCCACTGACTGCTTTGACAGTCGGCAGCTAAGGATCAAAGAAGAAGATACTCAGTAACTGATATGACTAGCTGATGACGAAGAAGAACTAGTAATCTCTGTTCCAGATGCACTGTGACTATTGTTTTCAGGGCTACCAGACCACTCCTGTATTTCTGTATGATGTGATCAACATAGTACTTATACCATAGCTCGCGATCAAATATAATGTGTCAGATGAATTTTGTGATGTGAGATTTTTTGCATGCTTTGCTGCATTTTTCCTGTGTGATTGACTTGGTGCAGGCCAGTTTCTTCATGTGAGGAGTCATCCTCTATTTCTATGCTACATTCGATGTCTATTTGTGGAATAAATGCCTGAAAGAGGGCATGATATTTGAAAAGTTCCGCTAACAACATTGTCAGCCATCTTGGCAAATTCTGTTCACAAAAAAAGATGACGTGAAATTTCTACACATATTTTTTAACAATAATAGCGTCATAAACAAATGTCTTCACATTGTAATAAGCATGGTAAAACTAGAGTCAAGGCATCTTCAATCACAGTCCTTAGTTAATGATCCCAAGTCTTCTTCTTCTTCTTCTTTGTTCGCCTTCAGACTTCCTCATTAATGACTAGTAAAGGCAGACGTCAACTCAAGGTTCCTGACATTTTCAAACAGTTTCTCATTGACTGAAGTGGGTTGCTGCACATTGGACCACCTTAAACTTTAGGTCACAATGAATGGAGGAGCATATGGCAGATATATACTGAGAGAGTAGTCTTGGACTTTGGCTGTCTGAAATGTGAGCGGTGTCGCACTAGGCAGATGGACTTCCTAAGGAACACCCTTTGCCTGTTCTGTGGGATGGTAGCTCTACCAAGATGATTGGATATTTGATCTCATATTTAGGACAGAAAAATGTGTAACGAAAAAAAACAAAAAAAAAACAGACATGATCCCTATTAAGTGCTCTCTGTGTGAAGAACCAACTATTGTAGACATTAGAAGTATACTTTGAGCTCTTACCGGATTCATTTGAATTGTATTAAAAACATAACCAGAATGTAGCAATCGAACAGTCAGTAACGCTGGTCAATGGTTCTCATATTTATTGCGACGATATTCAAATGATCAAAAAAGTTCAAAGGACAATCTACTCAGATGCAGGCATGCATCTTCCAGTCAAGCTTCAGCTGAAAACCGACCCATTTTCATCATTGTCATTAGGCACACACATTCAGTTCTTGGCCCTAAATATGTACAGTCATTTGACTACTGACTTGAACCGACTAGCTATCCCGCTCTGCATCAATGGCAAGCACAAAGAACATACTGTTCTTTCCACACAACCAGTAGCCACACTGGCTAATATTACAGAATACTAAGTCTTTAGACAATCAACACACACATCTGCCCACTAAGCCAACACCATGCAAAAGAACCCAGGGTAACCCCTCTCATGTCACACTTCACAACAAGTTGTATTTTTACACTATCCTTTATGGAAGTGCTTTGCGGTGCAAATCTACAACCATGATTAATACTGTAGATATAATCTGCTCTGCACCGTACGTAGCAGCCCCCAACAAACCCATACTTGGGGGGGGGGGGGGGGAGAGAGAAAGATTATCAAACACAACCAACCAACATTGCCTGGTACAGTCTTATGTACAGAGAAAACATCCTTCAAGTGAACCATAAAAAGTTTACGGCTTATATCACAAAAATGTGAAGGACATAATGGTTTAGATGAAGGTTATTAACAGAAGTAACTCAAAGTATTTAAAAAAAAACAGTATAAAATGTTAATGCTGAATTAACTGGAACAAACATTACAAATTCTAAAAAAAAAAAAACCCAACAAATGTCATGAATATCAACCAATTGGACAGTTTTTACCTTGATTCTAACAAGTGATGGGAACAAAGTATTTCAGTGAATATAAAAGTATGAATCAATATTTTTAAATTACAAAATTCAATACCGTAATACCTGCCGTAAGTACTTCGGTCAGTCAGTCAGTCAATCACATTTTCCACACCGTCATGTGTGCACTTTTTCTTTTAACTTTCAACCACAGCTAAGGGGGTGCAACTGTGGTTGAAAGTTAGACAATAGTTATATTGTTTCCCCTTATATGTACTCTCCAGAAAATAGAAAAAGTGTGCAATTGAAGGTGCTGATGGACAATCTGATTATGGAAAGAAGTCAACAACACGATTGATAAACAGTACATGAACTGGATACATGTAACAGAAATAAAACAGTATAATTAATAACCAGTCAATGTTGACGGGTTATTGCTAGTACACCAATAATGTAAGAATATTCTCCTGTGTATTTTTTCAAAATTACAAGACTTAGAGACTATGTAATCTACCCGTCACATACATCACACATGCAAAGATACTCTTTTAAGTGTATTCTTAGACTACTACAACTGTTAAACACCTGGTTTGGGCATGTAACTCATCATGACTCCCTTTCGAAAATGATCCTCCAGGGAACAATCGAAGGTAAACGGAGAAGTGGACGGTAATAAAAATCCTGGGCTGATATCATCAAAGAAAGGGCAGGGCACCGTTTTTCCACACATGTACGCATTGCTGAAGATAGAGAGCAGTGAAGGACCCTGTCTGCTGATGCTTCCACCATGGCACCCCTATGACCCATGATGGGTTACGGGTTGAGATGATGATGAAGGCTTCTCTCCAGTATGCATTCTTTTATGTTCTGTTAGATAAGACTGTGTAAACACTACTCCACAAACATCACACGTGTAAGATTTCTCTTCAGTATGTATTCTTTTGTGTGCTTTCAGAGTAGATGAAGTTGGAAATCCTGCTCAACAAACATCACACTTGTACGGCTTCTCCCCAGTATGCGCAATTTGTAGTGCTTTGAGAGTTGAAGAATGTGTAAACCCTACTTCACACACATCACACTTGTAAGGCTTCTCTAGAGTATGTATTCTTTTGTGTGCTTTTAGAGTAGAAGAAAGTGTAAACCCTACTCCACAAGCATTACACTTGCAAGGTTTCTCTCCAGTATGGGTTCTGTTGTGTTCTTTCAGACCAGAAGACTGCATAAACCCTAGTCTTCTCTCAAGTTTGTGTTATTTTATGTGCTCTCAGATATGAAGAATGTATAAACCCTACTCAACAAACATCACATTTGTAAGGCTTCTCTCCAGTATGTATTATTTTGTGTTTATTAAGATACCTATGTTATGCAAACTCTACACTACAAGTATAAAACTTGTAAGGTTTCTCTCCAGTATGTATTCTTTTGTATTCTATTAGATGAGAAGACTGTGTAAACTCTACTCCACTTGTAATGCTTCTCTCCAGTATGTATTCTTTAGTGTGCTTTCAGAGTAGAAGAATGTGTAAACCCTTCTCCACAAATATCACACTTGTAAGGCTTCTTTTCAGTATGTATTCTTGTTCGTGCTTTTAGATAAGAAGACTATAAAAAGTACACCACAAACATGACAGTTGTAAGGCTTCTCTCCAGTATGTATTCTTTTTTTTTAATTAACTCTTTGACTCCAGTTATTTTCCACCTTGTGCCATAATTTTAATTTGTGATAGAATAAAAACAATGCTCAGAAAGTTGTTTTGTCACGAATGTCAAATCTGACCAATGCTCTGAGCATTGTTCTGGAGTCAAAGAGTTAAGATCATAACAGTGTGTAAACCTATTTGCACAAACATTTTACTTGTAAGGCTTCCCTCCAGTATGTATGCTTTGGTGTGCTTTCAGAGTAGAAGAATGTGTAAACCCTACTCCATAAACATCACACAAGTAACGCTTCTCTCCAGTATGGGTTCTTTTGTGTTCTTTCAGATTATAAGACCGTGTAAACTCTGCACCACAAATTTGTAATTCTTCTCCCCTGTATGTATTATTTTGAGTACTTTCAGATTATAAGACTGTGTAAACCCTGAACTACAAACATTATACTTGTAAGGCTACTCTCCATTATGTTTTCTTTTGTGGTTCTTAAGATACCTGTGTTGTGTAAACTCTACACTACAAACATCACACTTGTAAGGTTTCTCTCCAGTATGTACTCTTTTGTGTTTTTTCAGAGTAGAAGAAGTTGTAAACCCTACTCCACAAACATCACACTTGTAAGGCTTATCTCCGGTATGTATTCTTTTGTGTTGTATTAGATGAGAAGACTGTGTAAAAGCTACGCCACAAACATCACATTTGTAAGGCTTCTCTTCAGTATGTACTCTTTTGTGTTTTTTCAGACTAGAAGAGCGTGTAACCCTTACACCACAAACATCACACTTGTAAGGCTTCTCTCCAGTATGTATTCTTTTGTGTGCTTTTAGAACAGAAGACTGTACAAACCCTACACCACAAACATCACACTTGTAAGGTTTCTCTCCAGTATGTATTCTTACATGTTTATTAAGATCATAACAGCGTGTAAACCATACTCCACAAACATCGCACTTGTAACGCTTCTCTCCAGTATGGGTTCTTTCATGCGCTTTCATATTAGAAGACTGTGAAAATCCTGCACCACAAACATCACATTTGTAAGGCTTCTCCCCTGTATGTATTATTTTGTGTGCTTTCAGATGATAAGACTGTGTAAACCCTGAACCACAAACATCACACTTGTAAGGCTTCTCTCCAGTATGTATTCTTTTGTGGTTATTAAGATACCTACGTTGTGTAAACTCTACACTACAAACATCACACTTGTAAGGCTTCTCTCCAGTATGTATTCTTTTGTGGTTATTAAGATACTTACGTTGTGTAAACTCTACACTACAAACATCACACTTGTAATGCTTCTCTTCAGAATGTATTTTATTTAGTGTTTCTTTAGCAGAACAATGTGTTAGCATTACACCACAAACATCATGTTTAAAATTGTTCTGTACTTCATTACTCTGTGTCTTGTTTACTAATCCACAACTCATATCCACCCCATCAAGTTCATCACTTTTCTTTCTGATGCCATCTGACCCACTTTTATTTTGAACTGTGACCTTGATATCATTCTGGGTCTCACCAATGTCTGCTGATTTGTCGTGACAAATAACAGAATGTACAGCTATATCATTTCCAGTTATTTCATACACATCATAATTGTCATTTGTCAACACTACAACAGTGGTATCATCATTCTTGTACAATCTTTCATTTGTATTGATGTTCTAGGCTTGGTATGGCACACCTGAAATTATTTGGAATTTAGATGAACAAAAAATAACTAGTACATGATAAGCAATCAGTTATTACATGTCCTAAATTATGTAGCTCTAAAGTTTTAGCAAGACATATGACATAGTCAAAATTAAAACTTAGGGATAGTCAGACATTTTGCCAGCAACATATTTAATTTTATACCTTGAAAGTCCATCAGGAAAATAAAAGCAATTTTGTTTAACAAATGTTTATATTAATTTCTGCCCTGATTTACTTTGTTGAATGTTTACACTAGTGTCTACATAGATTTACTTTGTCTCTGTTGAATGTTTACAAATTTTGCAGAGTGTCATGGGTGGACACAAAATGTTAAATTTTTAGACAATTTGTCTTATGTTAATTCTGGAAAATATTTTTGACTTCTGTTTGTGACATTGCTAGCAGCCATGAAAGTGGCAATGAAGTTTACTGAACACATAAATTTATAATATATTGTGAAAGTGTGCAGTGTTACATTAGAGTCCCAGTACCAGAAAGGAAGACAGAGAAAGAAAGGTGACACTTCTTTGTGCATTAAACAAATCTGTATGCCTTCAAATTTCTTCTTAGAATTTGGCAGAGTTACTCTTTAGGTTCTCCTTCATAACAACATGAAATTATTGTTGACCAGATCGTTCTGGTTTTGACGGAAAACAAAATATTAAAGTGCTTTTATTGTTTGTTATACACACTTAAAGGTTGAATCAAGGAAAACAGCTTCATGCAAGAAATCAAGGGAAAAAATCAAAATGATCAAAACAATCTTCAATTTTATCAAAAAAATAAAGCCAGATTTTATTATTTTACAATGCACTTTAAAATTGTTTGTCAATCACTTATATTTTAAGTGAAAATAAAATAAAAAAGTTTTAGTTTAATATGCATTTTTATTTATATGACTATAAAAATTTGATAGGATTAATTTTGAAAAGCTGATTTTAATTTAAACTCAGGTTAGTAAAGTGGAACATACACAATAAGAAAATTTATCACAGATAATAATCAGCATTCTTTTATTAGAACAAAGACAAGTAGTAAACATACTTTTTTTTTTAAAGAAATGGTTGACTTTGTTTTCTAGGCGAGCCAGGTTGGATGGACAAAATATTTCTTATTCATTTGGTTTTTGCTAAACCTCCAAAGCAGAATGAAATGGCTTTTGTGGTTGCATCATAACAAATAATGGTATTTTATGTTTGGAATACAGCTCAGCACATTCACTAGATCTTTTGTATTAGGAATATAAGAATTTTACAGACATGCCTTAATATCACAGACAGAAATTGTGCCTTGGTACAACTGAGCTACGAGTGGATGTATATAACAACAACTCTTAAACAGCCAACTTACTTACTTACTTAGTCGTTCTCCTTCTACCGTGAGGTGTAGAAGTTTGGAAGAGAGAGCGCCAGACTATCCTATCGGCTGTCTTCCTCCTGGCCTGGTTCCATTCTAGTCCTCGGTCCTTCAAAGATTGTCTAATGTTGTCCTCCCAGCGGACTCTGGGTCATCCTGGGGGTCTGGATCCCTGGCTCTTTGTTTCCCATGCTTGTTTTGGGAGCCGATCTTCTCCCATTCTGCAGACATGACCAAACCATCTTAGTTGGGACTGTTCTACTTGGGTCTGCAGTGGGTGGGATTTTAGGCCTTGACACATCGTCTGGTTGTAGACCATGTCTCTTCTTGTTACTTCAACCACCTTCCTTAGATACCTCATTTCTGAGGTTTGGATCTGGCTTTTGTGGGTTGTAGTCATTGCCCATGACTCGCATCCATGTCAAGACTAGGACAAAGGTGGAGCGGTATACAGCCATCTTCGTTTTCTTACCAACCTCTCTTTTGCTGAGGAATCCTCGATTTATGGCCTGAAAAAGTCTCCCAGCTGCTGCTTTTTGAGTGGCCAACCCTTCTTTGATGCCACCCTTTCAGTCTATAATAGCTCCAAGGTATTTAAAGTGGTCAACCTGCTCCAGGACCTGTTCTCCAAGCTTAATCCGATGTCTTCTTTCTTCTCGTGATATCACCATGGATTTTGTTATAGAGCTGCTTATGACCATCCCTCTCTTCTCCAGCTCTTCCTTCCAGACTTGCAGGTTGGACTGGAGATGTGCCTCTGATTTAGCAATCAGGGCAACATCATCAGCAAATGCCAGCTCTGAAATACAGACCTGTCTCATCTTTCAGTACCTCACCGAATACTTTCTTGTTTTCTCCTTACATGCCATGAGAAGTATGAAAAAAATAAGGTGACAGGATATCACCTTGTCTTACACCAGTGGTGGTCCTGAACTCTTCTGACTTATGGTTTGCTGTCCTCACATAATTTCTGCAAGACTTGTAGAAGCTCTGTATAGCATGAATCAAAGCTGCTGGAATGTTCTTCCTTGCCAAACAGTCCCAAAGTTTGCTCCAGCCAACTTCAAAATCACAAATAATCTTTATAAATGTCCAGATCATACGTGACACCATTCATTGACATCCACTTACTTAAACAATGACATGATACTTTTTGGTTATCTTCATATTAAACAATCCATATATTTGAACATTTCTCATCCATCTGCATCTCCATGCTTATTCATACACAATTTTGTATATTAATTTCATGGCCAATTACTATGTCAATAGAGTACATCAATCCTCAAACAGATTCTACACTGCTTATTTTATATATATATATTTCATATGGACATATTTCACTACATTCTGAAATACATACGGTCCAGCTGATCATGATCCAGACACTGGTCATATACACACTATAAGTCCTCCAGGACACCTACCCAAATAATCTGACACAGCTAGTCCACCAGCACACAGTCTAATAACCCCCCCCCCCCCCCAAACGCTATTCCAAAAAATTTCATGTCATCCAACCAAAAATGCATAAACCCTTTGCATCCATGACTTTTTGTGCATCACATAGTCTTCAAACATAGCTACCTCGGTGGTGCACACAAAGGCTCTTAACACATTAACTACTGAGTTGGAAAACACTGTTGTGTAGATAAATTGTGTTCCCATTTTCACCCTGTAGGTGTATGCACAAAGTAAGCTGTAGTTTTCGTAATTGTTTACAGATTTTTTTATGAATTCCACATCATAGGAAACAGAAATGAGATTGCAGAGCTTTTTGTAAACTTTTGTGATTTGAATGATCTGCTCACAATATCTTCTTCTTATATCCTTAGTTGCCAACCGTCAAAGCAGTCAGTGGCCATTACACTTGGTGGCATCTTGCAGGGCAACAACAAATTGATTCCACTTTGCTCGGTCGGTGGCCATCCTACGTACAGTGCCCCAACTCTGGTATGCTCTCAATATATTGGGAGCAAAACAGGAAAGTGAAAAAGAGTGCCAGACAAGACAAAAAAGAATTTATTGAAAAACTAACAGAGGAAGCCGAGAAAGCAACCAAAAAGGAGACCGAAAACATTATATAATTTTACTAGAACTGTATTTAAGAAACAGCTAAATCACAATACAACAGTGAAGAGTAGAGAATGTCATCGTATTAGCAATGAAGAGAAACATAGGGCCAGACAGGCTGAATATTTTAAGGAAATCCTAAACCGAAATCAACCAGTACAGCAATCTATCATAGAACCAGCAGAAGAGCCACTACAGTGCAACATGAACCCACCCACTAAACAAGAGATCTCTCAGGCAATAAAACAGCTGAAAAATGGGAAGGCCACCAGACCAGATGGAATATCACCAGAAGTCATGAAGGCAGACATACCATACTCTACAGAGTTGCTACACCAGCTCTTCATGAAAATCTGTAAAAAAGAGGCCATCCCAAAGAGCTGGAAGGAAGGCCACATTGTAAAGCTGCCAAAGAAAGGAAACCTGACTGTCATGGAGCAGTCTATCCTTTCTCTTCCAAAATCCTCCACTCATTCCATCCTGTCACTGTTTTCTAGTCTTCCATATGTCACCTTTTTTTTCTCCGAGAACGCTAGATCAGGTGAAGTTCTTGTATTAAATTTCGTTAAGCAGGCAATTTAGATTCAGCCAGGTAGGGTTTTTGCATAGACCCGATAGTAATGGTGTGTTTTTCTTGGAGACATCAATTAACCCGTGACTCACAGACGGCCACCTTTTTCCGGTCTAACAATGTATTTATCAGAGAAAATGTAACTTTGCTTTACTCTTGATGATCACCGTGAAACCAGCCAAAACTAAAGTTTAAGTACATAAGACTTTTAAAGAATATAAACATATATAAGTATATATACTACTACTGGGCACAAATTAAGGGCCACCAAGAAAAACTCCACTATGGACCAAATAAATGCAACCAGGTGTAAACAATTTATTACAAAATAAAGACATTTTCACTTGTCTTTACAGTTTGCCAATCATGTGAAAATTGCCATTGTTGCTGCAAAAACTCATGGTTTTTGTGACACGAACCACTAGTTCAAAAGGTGAAAAAGTGAGTTGAATTTCTTTCTTTATATGATTGTTGAGGATTGCTTCATGTCTGCAGCATGGCGCATTCCTCAAATGAATATATTAATGATCAATGATGTCGGGGATTGTTGCATGTGTGCAGGCATTTGGATTTCAGCTCGATCCGAATGGGTGCACTGTGGAACACCGCAAATGAATATATTAACGACATAGAATGCATATCTCTATGCATGACGCGTAGGACTTAGTAACGTCATTTGAATCGTGGGTTTTGACCCCAACGGCAGTGTGTTTTACAAGTGTGGCCTAGCCACTATGATATGCGTGGTATAACCACTTAGGATTGTGTGGCATTGTCCACTGAATTTATACGTGTGGCTGGGAAGCCAATTTAGCAGTGTGTTCTTGGATTAAACGTACGTCGTATCATTATTAACGCAGTTTGTATATATGGCAGATTAGCCTGGCATTGTATGCCAAATGAACATTCGTAACCAGCAGCAGGAGTAAGACTAGTGTAAACGAATATTATATAGCTAGCAGCAGACATAAGCCTAGTGTAACCAGGATATTAGACAACTAGCAGCAGATGTAAGCCTAGCGTAAGAAGGATATTGCAAAACTAGCAGTAGAAGTAAGTCTAGTGGAAAAATGGCTATTATTAAACTAGCAACAGGAATAAGTCTAGTTAGCCTATGAATTTATGCCACGGGATGTTGGCCAAAAGGAACTGACCGTTAAACAGAACTATATATTAGTGAACATGTGCTTTAATGAAGAACAAGAACTCAGGCAACACGTACATGAACTGTGATTATGAACTATGTCTTTAAATAGTTGTGTCTGCCCATGAAATGAGAGTGTTAATTAAACATGTTTAAGTCGTCAAATACTGGTCTTATTAAATGCCGTATTCTGAGTTGAATTCCATACTGTTTGATTCAATCATAATGACCAGTGACACTTAATTGCCTAAACACGCTGCATCTCACACTGCTGATTTTAATAAGGCAAGAACAGACAGGTCAGTCAATACTCATAATTTTAATATGAAGCATGTTCCAGTATCAACGCATCACACAGGTTACTAGAGACAATATCGATACTAACGTAGTGCCCAACGGAATCCTGTAAAATAGATAAATGAACCCGGCGGACTTTGACATTCTAAGATCAGAATACGCATGCAACATCTTGGTCATCCAAAGCATAGAGAGCCTTAACCTAAACTGGTGTCAGAGGTTGTCAATTAGTCCGTAACAATGATTTGCTTATAGTATTTTATTACCGCTTTCTTCCACAGATTCTTTGGATCGAGCTAAGCTAACTTTTACTAGTTCCACAGTTTTGTTTATTCTTCTTGTTTTCGTTTCGTTGATTATTGACTTTCTTGTTTCAGTATTTCTTTTAGATTTTACAGTTTTCTTGTATTATTATTGTTCTTTTTTTCTCTCATCACTTTTTCCATCTGCTTGTATCGCCCATTTGTTGTATATTTCTCATCATCGTATAGTTTTGTAGTACCTATATGTAATTTATGTCTTTGTCACCTGTTTGTGGCTGACGAAGGGTAAAACCGGAAACGTCCCTTGTTTCTTGTGAACTGTAATTTGTAAAACTGATTAATTACCGTGTTATTTATTTAAATACTTATACTCCTTACCAGTTTTACAGCAGCCCCTTAATTTATTTAATAAAGAGAAAGAAGATCACCACATATACCCACCAAATGCTCAGACTTAGTCAGTGAAGAAAATAAGGCACCCCACTGGGACCTAGATTCCTTTATTTTCAGATTTAAACGTGATTCTTTTCCATATTTCTTTTTCATCAGATGTAAATTAACCCTCTGTAAATGTGATTCCCTTAATAAATAGCATATTGTTTTAATTACTTACTGAGTCAATTTGAAATAACATCACTATTAACAGTATTGCAAGAAAATCAATCTATATTCTTACTGTTATCCAGAGCAGTTGACCTGTGTCGACCTTGCTCTCTCCCTACGTGTGACACTGACTATATGTAGCAACTGAAGGGGTATAACACTACTAGCAGTGGCTGGAAAAAAATTTGACCAGAGTTTTGTTGGACCATAGAAAGTGGTGGATGACAAACTTAGAGAAGAACTGGCAGGATTTCATGCAGGAAGACCATGTACAGACCAGATATCAACACTCAGAATCATCAAATGAGTGGCAGACCCCCTTGTAAAACTGTATGTAAATTTTGTGGACTTTCAAAAGGCTTTCAACAGTATAGACTGTACTGTGATGTGGAAAATCCTGAGACATAGAATCCCTGAGAAATTCATTTTTTTTTTTTTTTTTAATAACCAGCGGCACTCGAGCTTTCCAGCTCTTTCGGCCCAATGACATGTCATTGCGAGGCTGGGGGGTCAGTGGACTTTCCTTCCAACCCGGTCAGGAGCTTCGCTCCTTCCCATCCACACGGGATTTATGTGCAGGAGCCGTTCAGGTTATTCAGTCAAATTTCCGGTCGTAAACATTTCTTCAAACGCCGACGGCCGGGTTTGAACCATGAACACCTGGTCGCTAGTACAACGTTGTAGCCATTACACCAGCGCGGCTCCCGAGAAATTCATTAAAATCATCCAAGATTTCTACCAGGAGGCCTCATGTAAAGTAGTACACAAAGGAAAACAATCAGAGCCCTTCACAGCACAAAGTGGAGTCAGACAGGGATGTCTGCTATCACCAACATTGTATCTCATGGTCATAGACTGGGTTATGAGACAGACAACAAAGGGAGAGAAAACTGGAATACAGTGGACATTTAACAAACAACTGGAGGACTTTGCAGATGATTTGTGCCTTCTATCACATAGACAGCAAGATTTGCAGGAGAAAACAAATATATTAGTAACAGAAGCTGCAAAGATGGGACTGCACATAAATGTAAATGAAACAAAAGAAATAAGAATAAATAATTGGCAGACCGACTCAATGAAGATCAATGATCAAGTCATTGAAGAAGTAGAAAACTTTACATATCTAAGGAGAGCAACACAGTGTCGACAAAGCCCCAAGCAGGACCCGGGAAACATGCTGGTGACTTCTGCTCTATAGATTAATAAGCAGCATAAGCCTTTTAATTTCCCTGTTGACCATTACAGTGTTCCTCCTGCCACCACACCCCTACCCCCCTATATCCAGTGTGGATTATATAAGATTCGAGGATCGGTATCTTCTCATATAGTAGTATGTACAGAGCTTGCTGTTTGGCTCAGCTGTTATTCTCAAGGGAATAAAATTAGAAATGGCTTGTCTCTAAGTCAATGATTAAGTACAGTTAGACAGGCTGTAGTTGGCGTGTCTTGTGTGAGCGGACGTTTGGGTGAAGGGGTGATTGTGGGAATGCTTGGGGTTAGTTATTGACTATTTTTGTTTTTTTTTATTTCTTTTTACTTTAATTTTTTATTTTTTATACAACTTTATTTTATTTTTTTTTTCTGATTATTTTATTTTTATTTTATTATAGATTTTTTTTTCAGATCGTTATATTACAGCTATAAGATTATTTTTTATTTCACCATAGGATTTTAATTATTTAGCGTTTTCTCATAATTGTGGATCGGTGTAAGAGGATTTTTGGTTTGCGACGATGAGAGATTTAAAGGGACTTTTTTGATTTTTTTTTTTTATTTTTTTTTGAAGGATGGCGATGCCCATACAGTTTCATGATATGAGTTTTTCTTATTTTTGGTTTCTGGTGTTTTTTCTGAGTTGTTAATGGAGGGTGGAACCCCTCAAGCTTTTGAGTGCGAAAGTTTGCGATGGGTGAGGGGTTGGGAGGCTTTGGGTAGAGCCTTTTTAATTTGTGAGAGTTTTTTTTTTTTATTTTAGAAGTTGCTCGGTTTTTTTGTTTTTTGTTTCCCTCCTGCCCATTTCGTTGGTAGTTTGGTTTTGGCTTGTTATCTAGCCCTTATGGATGTGGGTATAAATTGGTTAGGGGTGGTTTTTGTGGGAGGTTTTTGAAATGTTCTTTGCCTAGGTTGGGGGTGTGGGATCTGTTTTTTTGTTTTTTTACGGCATTTTGGTTGGTGGGAGGTTTTTTGTAATTTTTGACAAGTGGGATGGTTTTTTTTTTTTTTCGTTATTTTATCAGCCCTTAGATTTTTCAAAGGGGTTATTTTTGACTGTTGCAATATTTGATTTCACGGGGATTTTTGGGATTTGTTTTTGTATAACTGGATGGCGTTCTTGTTTTGGGGTGTGTAATATGGTTCACATAATAAAACTCCAGTAACCTTTTTTTTTTTTTTTGTAGGGTTTCGTTTGGGGGAGGCAATCGGGTTTTTTACCATTTTTGGGGTATAAACCAAAATGGGTTGAATTTTTTTTTCTTTGTCAATCATTGTTGGATGGAGTTGAGATTGTTTTTTATCTTTAGTTTTTTTTTTTTTTTTTTTTTACCTTTTTTTGTCAATTAAACCTACATTTGAGATTTGAGACAGCCAAGTTTAAGTTTTTGGAAACTACCCAGACTCAGAGGAACCTCACAAAGAGAGACCACTTTTTTGTGTCCTATGCAAGAACCCATTTATCCTCACCTCAAGAGAAACCGAAAAAAACCCATCAGTTTATGTTCTCTAGTTTTTTCTGTTTTGCACTCTCACTCTCAAAATAACATACATCCAAACACCTCCGGGGATTGGTCCCACTGGGGCAATAACTCACACATCAAAACTTAACCTGCTTAAAGGGAAAAACACAAAAGTATTCTTATCAATTTTTTTTTGTATGCTTTGGCAAATTGACTTTTCAGACTAATTACGGAGGTTTTTAAATTCATACCTTCTCACCACCCATCCCCTTTTTTACAGACTACATAAGGGGGGAACACCTTTTCTTTCATCACAATTGGGGTTTTGTTGGAACCACCACCAGTTTGAACGTTTTTGGGGGGTGGTTGGGGGGGAGGTACAAAAATAGATATCTACGCAATTTGAACGATCTATTAGTTAGACACTCCCATTAAACCCCTCATCAATTAATAATATTTTTTTACCCCCCATTTTTAAAAATTCCCATAAAAATTTTTTGCTATTTTTTTTTCCAGGCCGTTTACACTTAAAACACCCAAAAACCACCCTTCTAAGCCAGTTTCAACAATTTTTTTTGTTGCTGTTTACCGCAAATTTTTTTTTTGCAACCAGTCTAGGAGTTAACCATCCCTTCATTCATCTAACACTTTTCATTACAGTGGTTGTGTTTGTGGTAATTTAGCAAAACTCGGGTCTCCTCACTTTTTGATCTAAATTTTTTTTGTTTTTGATCTTCTTTTTGACATACAACCGGTTTAAATACTATAAACCAAAACAGCAATATGTAATACAACTCAGATCAAGCCCTTATATTAACTTACACACCCCAACCCAAACCCACACTCCCAATACAATGCTTTAGACTGACTTCCACAAAAACCTATAACCCTCTGTTACCAGAAACAAACAGCACACTTAATAGGCACACCATAACACAACATCTCAATTTACCTTTGCCATAAACGAATCAATTTATTTATTAACACATGTGTGTTATTATAAATTATTTAGCCTCAAAAACAAACCCGCTCCTGACCCACTTCCCCCAAGCATTTAAATTTTCACACCCGATTAGATCCATATAGGCCATTATTAATGTATGCATTCTTAAATTTACACCTCCACGCTCCTGTTTCTTTTCCCCTCCGTCAATAACAGATTGTGTAAAACTTACATACAATAACCAAAAAAAACAAAGTAAACTGAAACAATGTCCTAGTGAAAAGACAATTTCCAAAAATAGTTAGTCTGACCTCAGTTTAAACATCCTCCTAAAAAATGAGATTCGCCTGTTGATATAGCAATCTAGGACAATCCTATAATCCCCAAAACCATTCACCCTCCCACTACATAAGACAACAAACCACCACCAACGCCACCCTGCTCGTCAATATTAGTGCACATATATCCATAGACCGCTATCCCCCCGCACATAAACCCTACCCCCCCCCAAGCCCATACATAATCTACACTGTATAGTACCAAAAATAACAAAAATACCCTAGCCCCCCACCACAACCTCGCTATTCCACTAAACAATATATGTAAAAACCAGGGGTGTATTACCACGCTAATATCCAACAACACACAATCTACATCCTATACAGTGCATTTTTTCAGCAGCTCTATTCTAACACCCGGCGTTCACACAGAAATAAATGTCCCCCGGCTATTTCTTCACCACCTCAAACCTACCCCCACAAATACACCTCCAATATGTAAAGCCCACCAAATCTGCCCATACAGTACTTAAAGTCCCAGAAAATCATCACGATCTGATTAATGTCATTACTATTCTTTTAAAATGAAACCATCCAACCAAGGTCATACCCATCACAGTACACAACAATAACCAAACCCCCAAAAGGTACATAACCATCATACTACACCCTGGTCCACACCACAAACTGGCAATACCCACCTATAACACTTAACCATAGAAAAACTCCACCGAATTTTTCTATGCAATATTAACTTCTCTACCGCGAGCCCCTGCCTGGGGACCCATCTACTAATGACAAACCCATTTTGCGGCCAAACCAAACTATCCTCATTAACAGCACCCGCCGCTCCCCGGGCTGGTGGAGAATTCACCACTTACAACTTCGTCAATACATGTTAAGGTCGTATCCCAGCTCTATCAACGAGAAACCAAAATAACACACAAAACTTCAACGTTTCCTTGTTACGGCTGACAGCTCACCACCATAAGCAACCCCCCAACCCACCGGAAGCCAAAAGACCACCTAGAATGTCCCCACACCCCCCCAACACAACCCACCTTGCACCCATTCAGCAAACCCCAACCCCAAACCCAAAACACCCCAAAAACCCTGCAATGGAGGGCCGTACCCACCCCACCATCCACGCTCCACCATGCAAACACAACTGGCCCATAAATCTGTATTTAGGGTGTGCATTAAAGCTTTTGTATTCAAAACATGTCCAATTACCAAAGAGCCAACCCCAAGAGAGGAAAAACCAGAAACACACACCACCTGACACCTCACAACGAAACTGGAATCGGCACTCACGTACTGTCTCTGAATTATGGGAACTTTGGAACACAAAGGCGAAAAGAAGTAAAATGGGAAGGAACCAGGAGCCCTGGTCGACTGAGATGAGGAAATGCAAAAATAGAAATCCTGCTGGGGATCTAGATGGCAACATGCTGCTTTACAGTGGTGTACCCACACCTGAAAGAGCTAAAGGGGGCATGGGTTGCGTTGTGGTAAAAAACCAAAAAGATAGTATCAAAGGACGGAACTTTGTCTCGGAGCGCATTATGGTTGTAAAACTAAAAGAAGGAGAAACCATAGTCAACCTGATCATAGTGTATGGGCCAAATGAGGATGAGAGAGCAGAGGTCAAGGAAGAATTCTACAAGCTGCTTCAAAGGACAGTGAATGACTGCCTAGATGAAATTATTATGCTCTGTGATTTCAATGCCAGAGTTGGAAATGACCATGCTAGATGGGGTGGAGTTATTGGAAGATATGGAGAAGATACTCTCAATGACAAAGGAAAGAGACTCCTTAGATTCTGCAGTGAGCAGAATCTGATCATTACAAACACAAAGTTCGACCATAAGCGCATACATGCATACACTAGATGTGAACCAACAAAGAATGAGAAGTCAGTGATCAACTATGCCATTGTTATGAGTTCATTCAAATATGTCCGGGATGCTAGAGTCTGGAGTGGGCTAGAGATTGGAAGTGATCACTACCTGCTTACAAGCAAAAGAACAAATGAAAGAGTTGCTCAGCATAGGAACTGATCAACATCATGCAAGAAACTAAGTAAACGAACGGGAGAAATGAGCATTAAGACCTAAAAGCTGAGACCGCCAGAAATTAAGACCAGATATCAGGGGCTTATTGCTGCAGCGGTGTGCAACACAGAACAACAACCTGATGACTTGGAAACCCTCTGGCTTAAATTCAAGAACATCATAAAGACAGCTGCTGCAGAAGAAGTGGTGAAGTCCAACTTGGGAACAAGAGAAAGAGGACACCTTGGTGGACAGAGGAAGTCAAAGCAAAAATAAAAGAGAAGAAAATGGCATGGAAACAATACTTAGGAGCTAAAAACACAACAGGACAAATGGAGAAATATAGAAAATATGTGACACTCAGAACAGAAGCAAAGAACAAGGTGCTAGCAGCATAACAGAAGTCCTGGGAAGAATTTGAAGAAAAGCTAGAAAAAGATGCGCAAGAAAACCAGAAATTGTTCTATAAGACCCTAAAGAACATGAGAAAGGAAAAACAATGCCCTCTCAAATTTATAAAGGACAAGCAAGGCAAATTGCTTGCTGCCCCGAAGGAAGTAATGGAAAGATGGAAAGAATATTTCTCAGAACTCCTGGATGGTGAGCATGGTGAAGCATCAGAAATGATAAACACTAGCACAGAAGAGAAAACCAATGATGGTGAAGGTGACATAAAGATGGAAGAACTGAAGGCAGCACTGGAGAAAATCAAGATGGGCAAAGCAGCAGGGCATGATGGTATAACACCAGAAATGGTTAAATACATGGGAGCATCAGGCGACCTATTACTCTTAACCTTTAGCACGCTGCATTCTCTTCCTGAGAACTTGCCCTGCAGCTGCATTCTTTTTCACAATGCCCCGTTTTTATAGTGGGTGACTTGTAATGTTTATAGTTTTTGTGTTTCTTGGTCAATTGCTATAATTTTTGGAATTTATATAAATAAATGAATGGTGAATCTGATGATATAAAATGTGTTTGTGTACATGTTAGATGTGATAGGAAGAGAGGAAAGGAAAGATGAAAAAAACGATAAAAAAATTTAAAAAAAAAAAAAAATTTTTTTTTTTTAATTTTAAAATTAAAAAAAAATAAAATAAAATAACCAACAAATGAAGTGTCCATATCTCAATTATCTCTTGCATCTCAATGAAAGTCATTTGACCAATACAAATCAAATGACGATCTTTTCGTTACACCCATCATCAGTAGCAAAGCAACAAACGCCCATGTCAGCAGTGACATTCGGCCGTAACCGTAAATCTTTCCGATAAATCTAATCCTAACCCCTAAACTTTTACATACTAGCAATGACATTCTACTTTCGTTTCCATCTCTGTCATCAACCATATTCTGAGAACCGATATTAGCGCTTATAATGACAAAAAGCTCATCCCCACCGCATAGCGTCAGAATCCAATAAAATTAGAGCGAAAATGGCCGCGTGTTCGATGCCGATTCATTCCGATTAAAAAAATTCACAGAAAATAAACGCTAATGCACCCATTACTAAAAAAGATCGGAAACGGAAGCTAACTCTCTCTCAGATAAGTTTAAAACTTAACATCCGGGGGTGAGATCACGTGTACACATTCTAATGCTAAAAAACGTAGCACGCTGGGGTCGACATATGTCGACAACAGCGTGCTATACCTAGGTCTATATATGTCGACAACAGCGTGCTAAAGGTTAAGGGTCCTACAGCAGCGTGGTGCAACAAGACCATACCAAAGGATTGGGAGATTGCCATCATAACACCAATTTTCAAAAAGCGTGATAATCAACAATGTGGAAACCATAGAGGCATATTCCTTCTCAGTGTCCCTGGTAAAATCTACTCTAGAATCCTAGAGCAGAGACTCTGACGCCTAGCTGTGCAACAATTGGATGAGGCCCAGTGCAGATTCCGAGCTAACCAAAGTATTCAAGACCTAATCTTCACACTCAGACAGCTGAGTGAAAAGGCCATTGAGTAAAAGAGTGAGATTCATCTTTGTTTCATAGATCTTGAAAGGGCGTTTGACAGGGTCCCCTGGAGCAAACTTTGGGACTGTTTGGCAAGGAAGAACATTCCAGCACCTCTGATTCATGCTATACTGAGCTTCTATAAGTCTTGCAGAAATTATGTGAGGACAGCAAACCATAAGTCAGAAGAGTTCAGGACCACCACTGGTGTAAGTCAAGGTGATATCCTGTCACCTTATCTTTTCGTACTCCTCATGGACGATGTCATCAAGGCATGTAAGGAGAGAACAAGAAAGTTTTCAGTGAGGTACTGGAAGATGAGACAGGTCTGTATTTCAGAGCTGGCATTTGCTGATGATGTTGCCCTGATTGATAAATCAGAGGCACATCTCCAGTCCAACCTGCAAGTCTGGAAGGAAGAGCTGGAGAAGAGAAGGATGGTCATAAGCAGCTCTAAAACAAAATCCATGGTGATATCACGAGAAGAAAGAAGACATCAGATTAAGCTGGGAGAACAGGTCCTGGAGCAGGTTGACCACTTTAAATACCTCGCAGCTATTATAGACCAAAAGGGAGGCATTAAAGAAGAGTTGGCCACTCGAAAGCAGCAGCAGGGAGACTTTTTTAGGCCATAAATCAAGGATTCCTCAGAAATAGAGAGGTTGGTAAGAAAATGAAGATGGCTGTATACCGCCTCCCCTATGTCCCAGTCTTGACATATGGATGCGAGTCATGGGCAAATGACTACAACCCACAAAAGCCATATCCAAACCTTAGAAATGAAGTATTTGAGGAAGGTGGTTGAAGTAACAAGTAGAGACATGGTCCGCAACCAGATGATATGTCAAGGCCTAAAATCCCACCCCTGCAGACCCAAGTAGAATAGTCCCAACTAAGATGGTTTGGCCATGTCTGCAGAATGGGAGAAGATCGGCTACCAAGACAAGGATGGGAACAAAGAGCCAGGGATCCAGACCCCCCCAGAGTCTGCTGGGAGGACAACATTAGACAATCTTTGAAGGACCGAGGACTAGAATGGAACCAGGCCAGAAGGATGATAGGATAGTCTGGCACTCTCTCTTCCAAACCTCTACACCTCACGGTAGAAGGGGAATGACTAAGTAAGTAAAAATGTGTTATGACATGATCCATTATACCATCTTGTGAATGTTTTTTTACATGATTGGTGTCTTAAGATTTTGTTTTTTCATGTGTGAGTACTGATGATGATAAAGGCAAAAGGTTCATGAGTAGATTCACTATTATCTCTATGTATGGTACATTAAGTGATGTTCTGATGTTACAGATTGTTTTATGAACAATTCAGAGTTAATTTCTCAGAAATCAATAAAAAATAAATTAAATTAAAATATTTTTTAAAAGCATTATTTCACCTATAAGAGTACCATTTCATTACCTTCATCTTCACAAAAGCCAGGTATTTCTTATCTTGGTGTATCACAGTCTTGATCATGAGTGTCATTCATTATGACCATCATGATTCTGGCAGGAAAACAAACAATGAGAACTATTTAGAGAGCTTAATATGGGTACATGAAAAATGTTGTGGTGAAAGTTATGATCGATCTATGAAACAAATTAATTCAGTGACACACAAGTGGCTGCCATGTTAAAAGCAGGCATACTCTCAGAGCAGTGGTGATTTGATAATCACAAATCTAAAGTTGATATCACTGCAGTATTAAATATTACTTCTATGTAAGAAACTATAAGTAACATTCTTAGCAGACCCACATGGAAACTATTATGGCATCATAATAAAAGCACAAAGGCAATTATTGTGTCAAACTCTCAGTCTATGCTTCAGAAAGTTCAAAATGGATGGCTTCATCATGAATGGATAACCTCCATAAAAGCCTTGAATCTTCATGACATGGTTTAGATTTACCATCTAGGCTGCAATGAATCAACTGACATACTAGCTTCAAGAACACCCATAGTGGGTACACTGGATATGGGTAAGGGAGAGATACTTTGTGCAATTAATGATCATCTTTTAGAGAATGACAATGCAACTGATGAATTCTTAAGGCTAAGAGTGCTGCAATTTGGTATCAAACATACGACCAGCAGGGATGTCAATCATAAAAAGCCTCTATGCATCACATGAAGAAAGGCAAAGCGCCTGGACCGGATAATATAGCTGTAGAGGACATGGAAGCTTTGGGAGAATTTGGAGTAGAAGTGATAACAAAACTCTAAAATGACATCTACAACAGTGATCAAATACCTGATGATCTGCTAAAATCCATATTCATAGATTTGCCAAAGAAACAAGGAGCCATGGAATGTGAAGAACATTGCACCATTAGTCTTGTGAGTCTTCTTCTTCTTTGATCCTTAGCCGCCGACGGCCAAAGCAGTCAGTGACCATCACGCCTGGTGGCACCTTGTAGGGCCACAACAAACTGATTCCACTTTGCTCGGTCGGCGGCCATCCTTCGTACAGTGCCCCAACTCTGGTTCATTCTTTGCATCTCAGTCCCACAGTCCTCTGCCAAGTTGTTTTTGGTCGGCCTCTCTTTCGTTTTCCTTCAGGGGTCCATAGCATTGCTGTTCTTGTGATGGCATCAGGATCTCTTCAGATGACATGGCCAACCCAGCTCCAGTGTCTGCCAGCTGTGATGGCGTGCATGTCCTCTTGCTGGCTCTGAGTAAGCAGATCTTGGTTGGTGATGATATTCGGCCAAAAGATTCAGTGAATTTTTCTCAGGCATGTTGTGTGAAAAGAGGACAATTTCGACATTTACTTCTCTGTAACTCTCCAGCATTCTGCACGATAAAGAAGCAAAAAAAGCACACAGCTCTGATATAATCTTAATTTTGTGCATCTGCTGTACTGAGAGGACTTCCAGATGTTGTTTAGACTAAAATAGGCTGTTCTCGCTTTGTTCATTCTGTTTTTGATGTCTTTGCTTGCTCCATCATCTGGTGTTACTATGCATCCTAAGTATGTGAAGGTGTCTGTTTGTTCCAGTTTCCTTACTGATATGGGCTCAGGGTTGCTCACATTGAGCGTCATGACCTCTGACTTCTTCAGATTGATGTTCAAGCCCACCTGCTGGCTATATTTATTAAGTCTATCTGTTTTTTGCTGGATGTGTTGATGTGAATGTGCTAGTAGTGCAATGTCATCTGCATATTCCAGATCTTCCAATGTAGAAAATGTAGTCCATCTTATTCCTCTTGGACTGCTTTCTGTTGTCTGGCTTATCACCCAGTCAAGGACTGTTAAAAATTGAGTGGTTGATAGGGGCATCCCTGTCGTACTCCTGTCTTCACCTCAGAGGTTAGGTTGCTCTGCCCAACGCTACATGTAAAGTTGGCATAGAGGCTTTTTATGATTGACACTATGCAGTTTGGAATTTCATAAGCCCTCAGTATTTTCCATAAAATGTCCCTATGTATACGGTCAAAAGCCTTTTCAAAATCAACGAAATTAATGTACAGCTGTCTTTGCCATTCTGAGAACTGCTCTATAATGTTCCTGAGGGTAAATATATGATCAACACATCTTGTTCTTTCTAAATCCTGCTTGTTCTTTACTCAGTTTATGGTCTACTGCTTTTGAAATTCTCTGTATAATTATCCTGCCTAGTATTTTGCTGGGAACTGAGAGAAGAGTGATTCCTCTCCAATTATTGCAGTCTGCAAGATCTCCCTTCTTGGGCAATTTGACAATTATTCCTTTGTTCCACTCTGTTGGTGTTGCCCCTGTTTTCCAGACTTGTGCAAATAGTAGTTCTAATAGTTCTGCTGCTAGCTCAGCGTCTGTCTTAAATAGCTCTGCATTTAAGTTATCATGGCCAGGAGCTTTTCCATTCTTTAACCCTTTGATTCCTGTGATGATTTCTTCTTTTCGTGGAATGTCTGTATTAACATCTAGATCATTTTCAGCCTCAGGAACATTCAATTGTGTCTCTGGTGGTTCCTTGTTCAGAGTTTCCCTGAAATGCTCTGCCCATCTTGTTTCCTGTCCCTCTGCTGTCGTGATGAGATTTCCTTTATTATCTCTTACTAATGTAATATTATTTGCACCTCGTTTTCCACTGATGATTTTAGTTATTTTGTATACTATGCTTTGTTCATTTCTCAGTGCTGCCTCTTCTGCCTGTCTTGCAAGATCGGCTTGGAAATTCCTTTTGTTGGCTCGGGTTTGGCATTTAACTTCCTTGCCCAGCTGACTGTACTGTTCGCTATATAGTTGCTTTAACCTGGGGACTTCGCTTCTGTTTTCTTTCTTTTCATTTCCGTTCTCATTGTTATGGTGTTTAATGTTTCTGGTGTTATCCAGTCTTGCTTCTTCCTTTCCTGTTATCCCAAGCATGATTTGCTGATTTCCTTATAATATATATTGTTTAAATGGTGTTGAATTTCTGGTCTATATCATCAGTCAATGTCTTTTCCTGACTTTTGGCAAATTGATATCGCTTTTTATATCGGCCGCAAAAGCTTTTCTGGTAAAGGGGTCCTTCAATTTGCTGATGTCAGACCTTTTCTGTGTAGTTACAGTTGGTCCAGCCATTCTGAGTTTCACTTTCAGTTTTGCTACTACTAAATGGTGATCACTTGCACATATGCACTTCTTCTTACCTTCACATCTTGTAATGCATGTCTCCATCTACTATTAATCATGATGTGGTCTATCTGGTTTCTGTCCTGACCATTTGGTGATTCCCATGTAAATTTGTGAATTTCTTTGTGTGGGAAAAGTGTTCCAGTCTTATGAGTCATGTAACCAAAATGTTATTATGGATTATCATGAGAAGAGTGAGAAATAAAATGAAACCAGAAAAGTGATAACAGTGTGGATTTGTAGAAGGTAAAGGCACAATGCTATATATATATATATATATATATATATATATATATATATATATATATATATATATATATATATATATATATATATATATATATATATATATATATATATATATATATATATATTATAACAACATTAATAGAAAGAGCCATAGAGGTGAAGACAGATCTGTACTTGTGCTTTATAGATTACACTAAGGCATTTGACAAAGCGAAACATGAAGAAATTATCAAAATGTTAGAAAGCATCAACATTGATGATAAAGACTTGAGGATAATAAAGAACATGTACTGGCAACAAACGTAGCTGTAAGAATGAGCAGTCAAATAGGAACACATCAGCAAGTAAAAAAGGGTGTCAGGCAGGGATGTGTGCTGTCACTGGATCTGTTCAATCTGTACAGTGAACACATAATGAGATCTCTAGATGACATGCCAGGAATATCATTTGGCGGACATAAACTACTTGAGATACGCTGATGATACAGTCTTAATAGCAAAATGTGAAAAGGAGCTGCAGGCAATGGTGGATACAGTTGTGATAGAAAGTGAAAATAAAGGCCTCACCCTTAATAGCGAAAAGACAAAAGTAATGGTTGTCTCAAAAAAAAGGGCTTCCCCAGAATGCACTATCAAAGTGAATGGAACAGTTTTAAAACAAGTCACTAAATTCATATACCTAGGCACATTAATAACAATGGATGGTAGATGCATCTCAGAAGTGAAGAGCAGAATAGCTCAGGCAAAAGCAGCATTCAATAAAATGAAGAGTATTTCATGCAACAATTCATTGTCATTGGAAGTAAGAAAGAGGGTGCTTCAGTGTTATATAGAACCAATTATGACGTATGGAAGTGAGTCATGGACAATTGGCAAACAAGTGGGGAAAGCACTAGAGGCCACAGGGATGTGGTTTTACAGAAGAATGTTAAAAATACCATGCACAGCTAAAAGGGGTAATGAGGATGTCCTGAATGAGGCCAGTGCACAAAGGAAACTTATATCACAAGTCAGAAAGAGGGAATCCACTTCTTTGGGGCATCTTATGAGAAGAGGAAAGCTGGAATATATCGTAACAACATGTAAGATTGAAGGAAAAACAGACAGGGGAAGACAAAGAGAACAAATACTGGACTGTTTGACATTGCGGCATGGAAAGAAGTCAACAGCAGAGTTGATAAATTGTACAGGAGACAGGAAGTTGTAGAGAGACATGATCTCCTATGCCACCAGGCATGGTACTTGATGATGATGATAGTTGGAGAGCTGCCTTGGATGGCGAGAAATGCACAGTAGACTATACAATTCTTACTCCTAACTTGGGACTAGACCAGATGTGATGATCCTTTAAATGCAAGTCAAACTGGAGAAACTGGAGCTCATTGACTTAAAATTAGCACGTTTTGGAATGGCAGAAAGTTCAAAGGAAACGCCTAGATCTACAGTGTAGATAATGCCAGGGAGGGGCTGCTGGAAAGTGAAAATATTTTTAATTTCCGATAATGCCAGTACATTCTCTGCTGGTATAAGACAGAATGTCAAATAAATATAAATGGTACCAATCTCAAACAAATAGAAATATTCAAACACTAGGGCACTATTTTAACATCATGTATAAGCTAATTCATAGAATAGCACAAGTGAAGCAAATTTGCAGACAATAACAAACAAACTGTACAATACATCATTTTCAATAACAGTAAGAATATTTGGTTCTCAAGTGCTACAATGAACTAGAAACTGTTATGGGTTGTAGAGGAGAATAATTGCATGTTACCCTCATAGGATAACATGATAAGGAAAGAGGTCCTTGATGCAATATTGCAAATGTAGATCTGTGTGGTAGTGCAGGTGCCAGAGGAGAGTTATGTCCCTTTTAGTGATAATGGAATTATCTCTCTTGGGAGGATGGCCGTAGGTTATATTATCAGCCTGTCTATACCAGTTACAGCTGAAGATGTTGGTTTGGCAGTTGTATGGAGCACAGGTTCTTAAGGCCCTTGCTTGTATTATATACCTGAGAGTGGTTTTAATGTGTTTGAAGCAGCTCAGAAGCAACAACAGTTAAATAGTGGATGTTGGCAACAAATCCAAAAGTGGCAAATGAATTTCATATAATTGCTCAAGTCCTGGATTTTAGAAATCGAGCTCTTTATTTGTATACAATTAATAAGGATACATTTCAATGTTGTTCAATTCAGTACAATGAATTGTGCCAGCTTCAGCCTTGAAGCCAAAGGGTTACATTTTGCTGGCTTTAGCCTCAAAGTAAAATGGTTCCTTTAATCCTTAATTTTCTTTAGTGATTTGACTCTTGGTGGATTACTGCTTATTTAGTATGGTGGCATATCGGTTTATGAGCTGAAACACCTTTTATGAAAATAAAGTTCGATTCGAGAGCTAAAACTAGTTCAAAGAGGTACCTACATAGCACCACATCCGCAAGGATGGAGTACTAACAATCGTAGCAAGGTCTGGTTCATACATGACTTCAGATACCTTGGACATCCGAGAAATAATATCACAAATATGTAGTGGCCCAGGCTTTTGTATTACACAGGGGGTGACACCAAGGTATCGCCATGCCCGTACATGTAACAAGCCTTTAGTGCAATGGCTCTTTTGAACTTTAGTCTATAAGCTTGAGACTGTGGTCTATGTGACTCTGCCTGAAATCTTTAAACAGTGGGTTTTATACTCGTTCGGTGCTAAGGCTGGCCAGATGTTATTATTTCTAATTGGATGGTAAACCGGAAAATATCTTATGATTGGTCTTGGGGTTTAAAGTCAGTTAATTTAATCTTTAAGTTAAATGGCTACGAATCCTCTAACCTGAAATAAACTGATGTAGCTGTAACTAAGAGGTTTCTGACCAACCATTGTTTTTAGTTCTCTCTATTCTAAATGGTCTTCCGGTCTAATTCGTATGTTTACTACACAAGGTTTGGTGACATCATGGGTTCATGTATACCATGATTGATGACATCATGGGTTTGTGACTAGTGTTCATTTTACTTGCTAGTCATGCCCAAGTACTCTAGTGAATTAGTCTTGCTCAAGTACTTTTATAATTCTAACTCTAATTAACACTGAAAAGCTTTAAAGGGTCATCTGGTCACATCTGTTCAATAAATATGTGTGCTAAGGTACACTGAAAGTTTAATTAAAAAAATAATAAATAAACTACTCACTTCATAACCTGGTTCCAGTTTTATTTTTGTAACACTGAATGCAGCTGTAGTCTCAACATGACTTGAAGTCTAAAAAAGTGATGGACCGTAGAAGGATATCTTAAACTACATTATGGCAGTAAAACTAATGTACATATCAAAGAGAACTCAAAGCTGTACAAATAACAGAAAACTTACAAATATTATGTACTTTAATTAAGATCAATTAAATGTATGTATGCAAATTAAAAATGTAACTCATTATCTAGTTCCTTTTTCACCATGACAGCCAGACCAGAGATGCCATTTTCAAAATTCCCTTCATCCTGCTGGGAGAAAAAATGAGAAGTGGACATCAGAAGATAAGAGTTATATTCTAAAAATAAAACAATACATGATTTTTCTGAGAATCACTAGAAACATTTAATCTGTTCCATATTTTTAGCAACTTGACTCCAAAAAAGGGTTCAACAATATGAAAAAATAGCATGTCAATAGTGGCAAAAGAGAAAAGAAAAAAAAATCACTTTACAATACTGCTCCAGTTTCATTTTTTTATTCATAAATGGGAACTGTGTTTGACTATTTCTTGGAGACTGGAAACAAAAATTATGTTTCATATATAACATACAACAATGTTTGAAATCCTACAAACGACTAAAAATTCTAATGGGGTAGAAGATGACGTAGAGATGTAAGCTGTGATAACTACAAACATTTTACAGTGAAGTCCAGATAAGTAGAGGTTGCTGGGACCATCTAAAACACTTGTAATTGTCTTACATTCTGCTTATCTGAATTTTGCTCAAAGATGTATTTGTGTCACAATAAGAGGTCCAGCATGAAGCTATTGTATTAGCCATTCACTAACATGTATTTAGTTATTAAATTTTCATTTCTGCACATTTAAAATTTTTAAAAGCACTTTAGCAAAGCCTAAAATGCAGTGTTACATTAATGGTAGCTTAGTGTCAATGTGTAAAAATGTTTGAATTTGGGTTTTGGTTTTGTATTTTTGAGTGCTCTGAGGACCCAAAGATGCAGCAATAGAGAATGCAGTCAGTGACCCATAGCTTGACTGCTTGCATCAGGGTCAGCGAACCAGAGCTGAACAAGAGACTACTCCACCTCCCTGTGGGGTCCTGGAAACAGGCTGCATCACTGCAGTCTGGCTGAGAGAGTAGGGATCAAAGAGGGAAGGCAAAGCCGGTCCCAAAAAATGCTATGCTGAAGTCAGATGTATCGGCCGAAAGGCGCAGATATCGCAGCTCCGGTGTAAACAGACACAACGCATTCATGGGTCCCCTAAAGGGTCCTTGGACCACATATTAAGAAAACCCGTTTTAGAACAACTCAAATGAACAGCAATCATCAACTTAATAGAAAGTCAATATTTCTATATTCAGACTTTACAAAATGACACCTATCATCAACTCATTACACAGTCAATATTTTTATATTGAGATTACACAAAATGACATCTATCATCAACTCAGTAGCAAGTCAAGATTTTTATATTTAGACTTCTATAATGACACACATCATCAGCTCAACAGGAAGTCAATATTTTTATATTCAAACTTCACAAAAGACACAAGACACAGATCAAAAATGTTTTCAGTATTAAAAAGAAAAGGTGAATTTTAACAACACTTTTATTCAACACAACAAAACAATAGAGGCAACACTGTGTATTAAAATACTAGCAGAAAAATATAAAGATGTTCCAAAAGTATTCACGTCTGCTTTTTGACTATATAAAGATGTTATGATAAGAGAAGAACTAGAATTAGATGGGATGCAAGTAACACATCAATTTAATTTAAAATCAACTGGTTCCTGAAGTACAAATGCAGCTTGACTGGCTGAGAGCTCAGTCATCAGAAGAAGCGAAGACAGTTGACTAATGCTGTCCACTGCGCATGCACAAGTGTCAACATCCGGGTGTAGTTAAGGGACTATTTGAACAGAATCTTTTGTGGAAAAGTTTTACGGGGATTCAAATAGCCTCAAACTGACTACTGCTTTCTTTGAGAACACTCAACTGGACGTCTGAGAGTGTACGAAGAAGAAGAAGAATGGAATCATTCAGCATGAAAACACTACAGTTCCTTCCCAGCAAGTTATGAGCATGGATCAAATCTGACGGGTGCATGACGTCTCCTTTCCGATCACCTTGGAGGTACTGAAATAACCACTGATCCATCTTCTGTAATCTGCTCTGGAACAGTAAAACTCAAGTTTGGTGCTGCTTTGTTGACTTGTTCTAAAATGGCTCGGTTTAGCAGAAAGACATCATAAGTATTATCAGTGGCTCTGCAGTGCTTCAGAATACTACATGGCCTCATGTGATTTTGATGTCACCTGACAGTCTGGTGACTGTCCACGTGAACAAGGTACATCATGCTTACCAGTGTGTGTAGGACTTGTCCATGCAACCATGGATCACACTTTGGTGAAAAATTCTGGACAAATACAGAATCTCCACTTTAGACACCTTATTTCAGGTGGGTCTCTTTGCAGTGTTGTGTAGTGCATTATCAGTGATATCTGTGTCCTGGCTTGATGGCTGTGCTGTAATTCTACAGGTGATTTGTCTGAGACTGGGCTTGGTGTTGTCCTGTAAGAGAAAAGCAATTCATCTTGCCCATGTTATCGAGTGATTCCTCCCTAGCAAATCTTTGTCATAATGGACTTGAAAGAATGAACAAAGTTTTCTGCTTTGCCATTTGATGCCAGATGGAATGGCACTGTTGTGAGGTGCTCAATTCTGTGTGAAGTACAGAATTTACAGAACTGAGAAGTGAACTGTGTTTCATTGTCAGATATGTTGTCAGGGATGTAGGATAAAGAGAGAGGGATAGTACCTCATGATGAGAGACAGATATATCCGTAATGGATAATCAGGATCCTATTTGGTTCCCCTTTCTTTATCTAGCTCATGTATGGCTCCACAAATATTGCTTGTGTACGGCGGTGGCCACCTCCTGGGCAACAGTCTTGGCTGACTGGCTAAACTACATGAGTGAAGTAGGAGCAATCTTACTCAAGGGAATGTCCATTCCTAGTACACAAAGACTGAGACGGTGAGTGAGGTGGAGGAATCTAAAAAAATCAATGGCTCACAAAATGAAAGAGCAAAGTGTGTGGCACACTAGAGGCATATTGGACATAGAAAAAGACAACAGCTAGCCACTGCGGAAGAGTTTGGGGTCTTACCACATCCGTCCTAAAGAATGTAATGGAATCATGACAAAAGGATAAGAAACAATATGTAGAGAACTCTTGGTCACCTGGGTAGAAATCTACTGTACATAACAACAGGTAAGAGGCAACTCCTCTAATGGGTAAGGAAGTATATAATGATGAGTGTTATTCAAATTCTTTTGAAAGGGAGCATTCTGAGAAAGACCACCTATAAACTAGTAGGAGGTGCCTAAAAATAGGAACATAGAATGTTAGAACTCTAAACGGAGGAGGAAAACTAGATAGTCTCATTTTAGAGGCAACAAATATGAAATTTGATATACTGGGAGTTGCAGAGGCAAGATTATTGGGTACAGGCTACATAAAAAGAGACCAATACAAGCTTATACACTCAGGAGGAGAAAAGCACGAAAGAAGAGTAGGAATGTTAATAAAGAAGGAATTAGAAAAATGTGTATGTGGATACTAGACACACAATGACAGAATGATGCTACTGAAAATGAAAGCAAAGCCATTTGACATATCAATCTTACAAACATACATACCAATACAGAACACAGTGAAGAAGAAATAAAGGAATACAATGTAGAGCTACAATGCACACTTAAACCAGTACAACCTACAGATGTGTTGAAAGTAATGTGTGACATGAATATAAAAATAGGAAAAGAAAAAATACATGAAAATAATAGGAAAGTATGGACTTGGGAAAAGAAATGATAGAGGAAACAGACTTATCCAATTCTGTGAAGAAAACCTACTGGTTATATGAAATACCTTTTTTTGAACACCACCTAAGGAAACTATACAGATGGAAAAGCCCAGGCGATGTAACAGAAATCAATTTGACTTTATCATGATAAAACATGATATTTGAAAGCAGTGTCACAGCGCAAAGACACATCCTGGCGCAGACATAAATTTAAATCACAATCTGGTCATCATCAAAGTAAATATACAGCTAAAAATAGCAGGAAACAGAAGACAGGAGGAACCCCAGATAGAACTATCAGCACTGAAAAACTTACTTACTTACTTAGTCGTTCCCCTTCTAAAGTGAGGTGTAGAGGTTTGCACTGAAAAAACCAGATATAAAACAAATATATCTTGCAGATGTCAAAATTGTAATATTGTAGTGTTGGTGAATCTCCCTCTCAAATAATACAATGATACGCAACAACGAATGACAGCGATGAAAAGGTCAAGGATGAATTCTATCAACAACTGCAGAAAGAAATAGAAGAAACACCTAGATATGATCTTATCATAGTAATGGGAGACCTCAATGCGAAAGTTGGAACACACAATACATATAATGAAAGAGTAATGGGGAAATGCGGCAGCGGAACAGCAAACGAAAATGGGGATAAATTAATAAGTTTCTGTAAACATTAACAGCCTGGTCATTGGAGGAACACTTTTCCCACATAAAGAAATTCACAAATTAACATGGGAATCACCAAATGGTCGGGACAGAAACCAGATAGACCACATCATGATTAATGGTAGATGGAGACATGCATTACAAGCTGTGAAGGTAAGAAGAGGTGCAGATGTGGGAAGTGATCACCATTTAGTAGTAGCAAAACTGAAAGTGAAACTAAGAATGGCTGGACCAACTGTAACTACACAGAAAAGGTTTGACATCAGCAAATTGAAGGACCCCCTTACTAAATAAGCTTTTGCAGCTGATATAAAGAAGCGATATCAATTTGCCAAAAGTCAGGAAAAGACACTGACTGATGATATACACCAGAAATTCAACACCATTTCAACAATTTATAAGGAAAGCAGCAAATCATGCTTGGGATTCCAGGAAAGGAAGAAGCAAGACTGGATAACACCAGAAACATTAAACACCATAGCGATGAGAAAGGAAATGAAAAGAAAGAAAACTGAAGTGACCAGGTTAAAGTAACTATATAGCAAACAGTACAGTCAGCTGGACATAGAAGTTAAACGCCAAACCCGAGCCAACAAAAGGAATTTCCTAGATGGTCTTGCAAGACAGGCAGAAGAAGCAGCACTGAGAAATGAACAAAGCACAGTATACAAAATAAATAAATTCATCAGCGGAAAACGAGGTGCAAACAATATTACATTTGTAAGAGATAATAAAGGAAATCTCATCATGACAGCAGAGGGACAAGAAACAAGATGGGCAGAGCATTTCAGAGAAACTCTGAACAAGGAACCACCAGAGACACAATTGAATGTTTCTGGGGCTGAAAATGATCTAGATGTTAATACAGACATTCCACGAAAAGAAGAAATCATCACAGCAATCAAAGGGTTAAAGAATGGAAAAGCTCCTGGCCATGATAACTTAAATGCAGAGCTATTTAAGACAGACCCTGAGCTAGCAGCAGAACTATTAGAACCACTATTTGCACAAGTCTGGAAAACATGGACAACACCAGCAAAGTGGAACAAAGGAATAATTGTCAAATTGCCTAAGAATTCGAGAGGAATCACTCACCAAGAGGAATAAGATGGACTACATTTTTTACATTGGAAGATCTGGAATATGCAGATGATATTGCACTACTAGCACATTCACATCAACACATCCAGGAAAAAATGGATAGACTTAATAAATATAGCCAGATGGTCGGCTTGAACATCAATCTAAAGAAGTCAGAGGTCATGACGCTCAATGTGAGCAACCCTGAGCCCATATCAGTAAGGAATCAGCAACTGGACCAGACAGACACCTTCACATACCTAGGATACATAGTAACACCAGACGGCGGAGCAAGCAAAGACATCAACAACAGAATGAACAAAGCAAGAACAGCCTTTTTTAGTCTAAACAACATCTGAAAGTCCTCTCAGTACAGCACAAGCACTAAGATTATATCAGAGCTGTGTGCTTTCTGTGCTTCTCTATGGTGCAGAATGCTGGAGAGTTACAGAGAAGGAAATGTCAAAATTGTCCTCTTTTCACACATGCCTAAGTAAAATTCACGGAATCTTTTGGCCGAATACCATTACCAACCAAGATCTGCTCACTTGGAGCAAGTAAGAGGACATGCACACCATCATAGCTGGCAGACGCTGGAGCTGGGTTGGCAATGTCCTCAGAAGAGACCCCAATGCCATCACAAGAACAGCAATGCAATAGACCCCTGAAGGAAAATGAAAGAGAGGGCAACCAAAAACAACCTGGCGGAGGACTGTGGAGGCTGAATTGCAGGGAATGAACCAGAGTTGGGGCACTGTACGAAGGATGGCCGCCGACCGAGCAAAGTGGAATAAATTTGTTGTTGCCCTACAAGACTCCACCAGGCGTGATGGCCACTGACTGCTTTGACGGTCGGCAGCTAAGGATCAAAGAAGAAGAAGATGTCAAATATAAGTATGAACAGTTACTGACAGAAAGCATGGAACAGTACAGAAGAGAAAACCCAGAAGAAAATGTAGCCCCAAAATGGGAATGTTTAAAAACAAGCATACAATCAGCAAATGCAAATTTAGCTAAAAAGGAGCCTAAGAAAAATCAAATTTGCATGACAGATGACATCCTGAATAAAATGGCAGAAAGGAAGAGAGCAAAAAACAGTCCAGAATATAAAACAATAGACAAAGACATATGTACTTTGTGTAGACAAGCAAAAGAAAGGTGGATAGACACAAAATGCAAGGAAATAGATGACATGGAAGCAAAGCACATGACGAGATATGCATGGAGAAATAATCAAAAAGGTCATGGTTTGCCTAAGAAGTTGGCTGTATCAAGAACAAAAATGGTGCAATCTTACTTGATGAGAAAGACATCTCAAACAGATAGGCAGAGTACGTAAGAGAACTATTCAAGAACAACAGATGTAAATAAAACCATCACCAGATTCTAATGACAAAAAAGGAAAATCAGTAGGAATGGACAATATAAAAATTGAAATGATAGAAGCCCCAAAGAGCTTTGATATAGAAACAAGCACAGATCTATGCAACGATATATACAATACAGGATATATATCAGATGATGTGAAGACATCAGTTTTATAACATTGCCAAAAAAACATAATGCAACAGAATGTTCAGACTTTAGAACAACCAGCCTGATGAGTCATGCAGTTAAAATACTGCTCAAAATAATTCAGGAAAGAATAAAAAGTAAGATAGGCAGCAAAATCCAAGAAGAGCAGTTTGGTTTTAGGCAGAACAATGGAACAAGAGAGGCACTATTTTGCCTAAGAAGAGTAGCAGAAAAATATACAGAGGTTAAAAAAAAGTATGTAAATGTGCTTCATTGACTACAAGAAGGCTTTTGACTGTGCTTCATTGACAATAAGAAGCTTTTGACAGAGTCCAACATGAGAAAATAATTGAATTCCTCAAAGACATAGGTATTGATGGAAAAGACACAAATACTCAGTAACCTTTATTGGGAGCAAACTGCTACAGTAAGATCAGGAAGAATTATTCACCAAACATAGACATAAAAAGAGGTGTCAGACAACGTTGTGTGCTGTCCCCCTGCCTATTTAATCTATACACCGAAAAAAATACCAAACAGATAAAGAAAATGCTAGGACTGAACATCAATGGAAGGTCAATAAACAACCTTAGATATGCAGATGATACCATGTTGTTAGCTGAAAGTGAACAGGATTTGCAAGAGCTAGTGAAGCAAGTGAACAGTATAAGTCATGAATATGGACTGGACATTAATATTGAGAAAACATAAACTATGATAATTAGCAAAACAAACGATAAGCCCACATTAAAGATATTTAAATGAGAAAATCCTGGAACAAGTCAAGAGCTGCTCATATCTTGGTCATATAATAACAGAAGATGGCAGATATGAAACAGAAATCAAGAAGAGAATAGGAATGGCCAAAGCTACATTCAACAACATGATACATATACTGACATCTAAACAGATAACTCACAAATTAAAACTGAGAATCATAAAATGTTATAAATATATATTCTGCACTAGTGTAATATTGCTAAAAATGGTTTGTGTTCTTCTAAAGTTCAAAGGGCCTTGAGAATTCATACAGGTATTGGTGATTTTTTTTCAAACCAAAAAAAATGGAGAGTCCCTTTTTTAAATTTGACTGCAGTTTCTTTCAGCTCGAGTCATCGTCTTTCATACAAATGCAATAGGTTTTTCTGATCCATCTTGGTATCTGTGTAATAAAAGCTGCTCCTATGCCGTAACATGACGCATCTCGTGCAAGGATGATCGGAAGATTTGGATCGAAGTGAACCAGCTTTGTTGCATTTATAATAGCTACTTTAACTCTTGCAGGCCGGAATTTTTTCATCAGTTTTGCCAGAATTATTTTTTACCTTAAAGCAGTACCTTTATAAATTCTAAAGTTTCTGAGTTATTACACAACAAAGACACACATATTATACATCACAGTAAAGATAAATGAATGTAGAATTAGAATATGAAGGACTTTTAGTGATATTCTACATATAGTATTCAGTTATGAGTCATAATATAGACCACTTTCAAGAAAAGACTCATTTTAGTGAATGAAAAATGTACTCACCAACCCATGCATAAACACTGAAATATTATCCAGAGAGCTCCAGCATCTTTTAAAATATCACTAATCCATATATAAATATTATTTACAAGTATCAGCTTCCTGTGATATTTAGTTAATGTTTTACAGACCATCCAGCGAACCATATAAACATTTGGAAAGAAAAAGGACATTAGAGGCCGCGTGAAGCTTTTAAATTAAATCATACATTGTATTGTTATTATACAACAAAGACACACATATTATAGATCACAGTAAAGATAAATGAATGTAGAGTTAGAATATGAAGGACTTTTAGTGAAATTCCACATATAGTAATCAGTGATGAGTAATAATATAGACCACTTTCAAGAAAAAAATAATTTTAGTCTATTAAAAATGTATTTACCAACCCATGCAATAGACTGAAATATTATCCAGAGAGCTCCAGCATCTTTTAAAATATCACTAATCCATATATGAATATTATTTACAAGTGTCAGCTTCCTGTGATATTTTGTTAATGTTTTACAGACCATCCAGTGAACCATATAAACATTATAGACATTTGGAAAGAAAAAGGACATTAGAGGCCGCGTGAAGCTTTTAAATTAAATCATACATTGTATTGTTATTATACAACAAATACACACATATTATACATCACAGTAAAGATAAATGAATGTAGAGTTAGAATATGAAGGACTTTTAGTGAAATTCCACATATAGTAATCAGTGATGAGTAATAATATAGACCACTTTCAAGAAAAAAATAATTTTAGTCTATTAAAAATGTATTTACAAACCCATGCAATAGACTGAAATATTATCCAGAGTGCTCTAGGGTCTTTTAAAATATCACTAATCCATATATGAATATTATTTACAAGTGTCAGCTCCCTGTGATATCTAGTTAATGTTTTACAGACCATCCAGCGAACCATATAAACATTATAGACATTTGGAAAGAAAAAGGACATTAGAGGCCGCGTGAAGCTGTTAAATTAAATCATACATTGTATTGTTGTTATACAACAAAGACACACATATTATACATCACAGTAAAGATAAATGAATGTAGAGTTAGTATATGAAGGTCTTTTAGTGATATTCTACTTATAGTAATCAGTTATGAGTAATAATATAGAAAACTTTCAAGAAAAAAATAATTTTAGTCTATCAAAAATGTATTTTGCAATAGACTGAAATATTATCCAGAGTGCTCTAGGGTCTTTTAAAATATCACTAATCCATACATGAATATTACTTACAAGTGTCAGCTTTCTGTGATATTTTGTTAATGTTTTACAGATCATCCAGCGAACCATAAAAACATTATAGACATTTGGAAAGAAATAGGACATTATAGGCCGCGTGAAGCTTTTAAATTAAATCATATATTGTATTGTTTTTATACAACAAAGACACACATATTATACATCACAGTAAAGATAAATGAGTCTAGAATTAGAATATGAAGGATGTTAGTGATATTCTACATATTTTATAGACTACTTTTTAATAAAAACTCATTTTAGTTAATGAAAAATGTACTCACCAACCCATGCATAAAAACTGAAACATTATCCAGAGTGCTCCAGCATATTTTAGAATAACACTAATCCATATATGAATATTATTTACAAGTGTCAGCTTTCTGTGATATTTTGTTAAATTTGTACAGACCATCCAGCAGACCGTACCATCATCATTAAAATAAAAAAGAAGATATTCAAGGCCGCGTGAACTTTTAAATTAAATCATATATTGTGTTGATATTACACAACAAAAGACACACAAATTATGTTTCACAGTAAAGATAAATATATTTAGAATTATAATATTGGGGCTTTTAAGTGCTATTCTTCATATTATATTCAATTATCAGTAATAATGTAAACAATTTTTTTTTTTTAAATTCATTTTAGTGAATGAAAAATGTACCCACCAACAGATGCATAAAGACTGAAATATTATCCAAAGTGCTCCATAGTTTTTTTTAAATAACACTAATCCATATATGAATATTAATTACAAGTTTCAGCTTTCTGTGATATTTTGTTAATGTTTTACAGACCATCCAGCAGACCGTACCATCATCATTAAAATAAAAAAGAAGATATTCAAGGCCGCGTGAACTTTTAAATTAAATCATATATTGTGTTGATATTACACAACAAAAGACACACAAATTATGTTTCACAGTAAAGATAAATATATTTAGAATTATAATATTGGGGCTTTTAAGTGCTATTCTTCATATTATATTTAATTATCAGTAATAATGTAAACAATTTTTTTTTTTAAATTCATTTTAGTGAATGAAAAATGTACCCACCAACAGATGCATAAAGACTGAAATATTATCCAAAGTGCTCCATGGTTTTTTTTAAAATAACACTAATCCATATATGAATATTAATTACAAGTTTCAGCTTTCTGTGATGTTTTGTTAATGTTTAAGAGACTCTCCAGCGGACCGTACTATCATTATTAAAATTTGGAAACAAAAAGGTCATATTCAAAGTAAATCATATATTGTATTGTACTTACATTATTATGCATAAACAATATGTACACAATTTTATCTGAAAGGATATTTACATTTTAGTCAATGGTGGCTTGCGTATGCCATATCTTGAAGCAGTGTTTTGGGTGGAGGTGAGGATAATCATCGCAACCCTCGCAAATAAAATTTGTTCTTTTTGGAGAATCTGGTTTGCTGCAGACTCTACATCTTCTGTCTTTTTCTGTGTAAGCTATCATATGCTTAGCTCCTTCAAGCCTCTGAATTGGGTTGGCTGTCCTTGGTCTTCCCGGGGTTGTCTTGATACTCTTCTGTGGCTCGGGCATTAGATCTGCGGCCCACTGAAGCAAAGCATCAATCAGAGATATTTTGAACTGTTTTAATGTCATTTTTCTACTGCCTGTGAGCCTATAGAGGATGAAAGCATTGGTACAAGTAATTTCCATTATCCAGTAGAATATTTTTTTCCACCACTTGTTGCTGCGTCGTTTGTGAATGCCATAATACCCAAGCATTTGATCAGCACGGTCGCATCCATTCATGCTCTGATTATAGTCATGGACTGTTATTGGCTTTGGTTTTGTCGTGGTAGTCATTCCTGTATTTGTTTTGGTGGAAAAAATGATTACTGGCTTTTTTGCTTTCTTATCCCTCCATCCAATACAAAGCAAAGATGAATCTTTAGTTTGCCAGCATTTCCGTTCCATGTGTGGTATGGAAAGTGCTTTTATTTCTAATGGAAAGCCAATTCGGTTTGACTGGAGGGTGCCAGTATAGTATTGCTTTTGCTGAAGCAAATAGTCAATGAGTGCCCTGGTGGTGTAGAACCTGTCTGCAAATATATGATAACCAGTTCCAATTTGCTGTAATAGAGTTCCAAAGACTTTTATTGCCATCCCACTATTGGTGTCTGTGCTTGGATCATATGAGGTATTCGCTCCATAATACGTAAGCAGGGATAAAAAACATACCCAGTGGTACTGTCAACAAGACCAAAACTCTTTATATGATACTTACTACTAGGCTTAGTTGCATTAAATTGCTTGTATTTCCATCTCCCTTTAAATCCTACAATCATTTCATCAACCGAAACATTTTCAAAGGGCGTAAAGGCATTATTGAAATTTTCAATCAAAGAGTTGATAAATGGCTCCACTTTACTTTTTCCCTCAGCATCAGGCTGTCCCACATGCAACATTGTTTGATAGATAGACAAAAATCTATCTCTTTCAAAGTTTTTGTGATAAAATGGAGCATAAAGGCAATCAGTTTCTGATGAATAATAGTCTCTAATAGAAGGTCTGGGATCAATGCCCATAGCATTTATTGTAGCCATAAATTTTAACAACTCATAGTTTGATAGTGCTGTCCAGCTGGAAAATCTAGATCTTTTTAGGGATGGATTATTTTTAAGAACTTTAAGATTTGCATACTCATTTACAGAATGTACTATTGAATTTGCAATGTCATCAGTAAACAATGTCCTATAGCAGTCAAAAGGAGTTGATGCCTCACTAAGACCTAAGTCATCGTGTACTCCTGGTTTACGACCATATTTGGGAAGAAATCTGAATGCGTTTTGGGTCTCTGTAATACTGATGTTTGGTACTGAAATCCATTCATTACTAATTGCCCCTTGTTGCTCCTTGGTACTAATGCTTTTCCCCCTTTTTGTCGATGATTTGGTCAAAACATTTTGTCGTTTTGTAGCACTAGGGCCTGGCTGTGACCACGCCCCCTCCTCATTAGAACTAGCTTCTTCGTTAAGTTCTAATTCGAAATCATCATTTTGACTTTCAAAATCATCATTATCGCTAAATTCGTCAAAGATACACAGTTCCCTAGCTTTTTCTACAGATAAAAAAGACTTACGTTTTGATAAACATGATGTGGTTGGTTCGCTAGACATTGTCTGTATAAACAACAATAATCGCCGATCGAAAGCTGACAGATTTACCGTTTTTTTCACAGTGAAATTAGCTAGAACAAGCGTGTTTCCGAATCACAACTCAAAGATAGCGCTCTTCTGAATAAAAAAATAGTAACTTCCGTTATGTTAAAATACCAAATTACTAAAATACGGAACACATTTCACAGAACACAAAAGTGACGTTCCCATCGTTGTTTCGGCTTCTATGGGTATTGCGGATGTACGCTCCCAGCGTCTTTTCGGCCTCTAAGAGTTAAGAGCTTGAAAAGCTTCTTCCTGACTTTGGACCAAGAAAATTGAGTGTCCTTTTTCCTTACCCTGTTTAGGGGTGCACATAGCTCAGAGTAATTGGCAATATATTTATGGTAATAATTTATTTTGCCAAGAAAAGATTGAAATTCCATAACATTCTTTGGTCTTGGTAGTTGCTTGATAGCTGCAAAACCAGATTCTGAGGGACATACACCTTCAGCTGAAATGATGTTGCCTATGTACTCAACTTCTGACTTGAAAAATTCACATTTGGACTGGTTACACCTGAGTCCATGTTGTTCTAGGTATCTGAATAGTTCTTTTAGTGTTTGATGATGTTCCTTGTCAGATTTACCAATGAAAAATATATCATCCAAGTAATTTGCACAACCTTCCAAACCTCCTATGATTGATCAATGAAATGCTGAAAAATTGCAGGTGCACGTGAAATTCAAAATGCTAGCCTTTGATATTGATATAAGCCATGTTGTGTATTGATGACAACAAGCTATTTAGATTCATCATCATGTTCTATCCGTAAACAGGCATCTGAGAGATATATTTTGGTAAAGTGCTTCCCATTCTGCAATTTCTGGAATGGTTCCTCAGGTCTAGGAAGGGGTTTCTGTTCAACCTGAATTTGCGAATTTATGGTTACTTTGAAATCACCACAAATTCTAATAGTGCCGTTTGGTTTCAGAACAACTACAATATGTGCAGCTCAGTTACTAGAATGTACTGGTTTAATTATTCCTACGTCTTCCAGCCTTTTTATTTCTGCCTTGACTGCGTTATGACTGAAGGAGCTATTATTATTATTATAAAGTTAACAAACCGATTTTATCATGATCAAAAATTAGACATTAACATTGAGACCATCAAAGCAGATATCGACACGGCTACAGAGATGTTATATAAATTACTTGGTAAAGTCTGGGAAAAGGAAGAGATACCAGCAGAATGGAAGGAAGGATATCTGGTTAAGTTGTCTAATTTTTTATCATGATCAAAAATTAGACATTAACATTGAGACAGTGATCATTAGCAAAGCATTTTGTAAGCCAACATTAAAGAACAGTGGAAAAGTAAAGAGTCTCCTATGTCTTGGACACATAGTAAGAGAAGATGGCAGATGTAAATCTAGAAAACAGTAGGAATGACCAGAGGTACATTCAACAACATGAGATGAATTCTGACATCTAAAACAATTAACTAATAAATTACAACTGAAAATTATCTAATGTTACATATTTTTAATTACTGTACGATGTAGAAAGACAGACAATGAACAAGCAATTGGAAGAAATATTTGAGGCCCTTGAGATAGGGAATATAGGATGCACTCACACTTTAAATATGATAATCTTCAAGCATTATTATTTTTATAACTGTTTAGTGAAGAAACTGGAACAATGATCAAACAGTTAGATGAACGAATTAAAGCCTTTGAGATCTCCATATATAGAAGAATGAGCGATTTCTCACACACAAAAAGGGGGGGGGAAGAAATCTAGGGGAACAGATTAAGATTTAAGTCAACGTTTTTTTATCACATAAATAAATATATATACCCTACCACTCTGATAACGCCACAATGGAAGATAAAGTTGAAGGCATATGAATAAGACAAAAAACAGTGTTGTAATTAGGAATATACTTACTTACTTACTTAGTCGTTCCCCTTCTACCGTGAGGTTTAGAGGTTAATTAGGAATATAACATTAATAAATTAATAAAGAATAGTCTATTATAGTAAATATTAAAACAGGAGACAGAAAACACTAGAGATCAATTGTAAACAGTATTATACTAAACAGAAGGTGCTAGAGATCTATTGCAGCCAACCTTCCAAACAAAATACACAGTTGATGTGAACGTATTTCTGGTTCATTCGTTTCTTTTCACAATAAATATATAGGCCTAGGCCTACATAATACACATACACTATGTAAAAAGCTAAATTAGTAATACATCAGCCACCATGCTGCCCTTAGATACCACTTTAAAGTTAGCTGGCCTGAATTTTTTTTTTAAGTCTTGAAATGGGTTTGGGATGAAGTATAGTAGAACATCTTCAATGCCATCTAAACAAGTCACACACATCATTTGCTATAGGGACAACCTAGTAGGCTACCTGGCAGAATAACCAAGTCATGAGTAGTTTGAGACCTCCTAAAGGTGCCTGTGCAATACTCACAGGCGAGTGGGCCATGCCCTGGTCAGCATAACTCAAACTCTACTGATGACTTAAATGTTAGTTTTCTACTCTCCATGTTATAAAGGTTAAGTTTTGGACTCCTAATACTTACCGTAGGCCTAACCCCTTTTTTTACTGAATTCTGTTTCAAAGCCATATTTAAAAGACGGCCGATTGTTCTTCATTTCAACCTGGGTTTGTGTTAAGGATATTGCATGAGACTTTTGTTTTAATTTTGAAAGAAATTTCAGAACAGTGTTCTGTTAAGGTTAAGTTTAGCGTTAGGCTATAGCCTAGGTTTTTTTTTTTTTTTTATTACTATCAAAGCGACAAGGCTGTTGTGTCGACACCCAATTGGCCAACCTGGCAGCCCATGTTTACTTTACTTAAACGCTACCATACCTCATAATCTAGTTCCTATTTTATTTGTGTTGTTTCTTCACATTTCTTCATCTTCACACAGTTCTGGAGGATGGTTCCTTCTGAGTATAAATGGCGTCTTTCTCAGCTAATGAGGGAAATACAAAATGGTGCGTACCTTTCGTTTATCCAAATGTTAACGAGCTGGCAAAATGGTTACAGCGCTTGCTTCTCAAGGCAGAGTTGCCGAGTTTAAAACCAGATAGCGACACTCTTATGCCTACCCAGTTGTAAATGATTAGCCACACTCTGCTCTTAAGCTAAAGATGACAAAGACACAGAAGAAAAAAACTTGTCTGACACCACGATTTGCACATTTTAAATTAAAGAGTGACTCAGAATGACCGCCCCTTATGGGAGCATTCATTATTGTAAGATATTTTTAATTTGAAATATTGAATTTTTCACGTTAAAATTTTATGAAAATTAAACAGACCAGAAAGTTACATCGTCATACAAATGCGAATAGGTTGTTTTCATTCTTGACCATAAAGTACAAAAATACATTTCTGTTACAGGCCTACTTGACTTTCCATCAAAATCACTCAATTGAAAATAATAATAATAATAGCCCATTCAGTCATAACTGACTATGGAAATGCGCCCCTGAGGTGACAGCCCTCAGCTGCTTAATTTCTTGATGCTTCTTTCGATGTGAAAACATTGAAAATATGAGGCTGGAGATCACAAACGATAAAATGTAAAGGTAGTCGCATTGTAAAAAGTACCATAGGAGACTGAAGAGTTAGAGTCTTACCTATACTGCATCCAGTTTTATGAGATGAAATGACCGGTTCCATTCCTCGTTTCCTTCTCTAACTCATTAAAGAACTCTCCAACGTCTTCTACCTCTTGTCATGATGGTGCACTGTGATAGACTCTTTCCTGTCCATCTCTTGATGCCATCTTTCGGATATATAGACATGTTATGTCCTCAGTGGCGTAACTACGCCTGGCTCAACTTGGTACGTCCGAGGTGCCGCATTCCAGATTGGGCACTTCAGTGTAGTGGTCTAAATGGATCCTCGCCTTTATATATCCTTGTAATTTCTTGGTTCCAGTGTTTAAACGTCATACCAGTTTACGATGATAAAGGGATAAAGAAGAAATGAAAAGATTTGGAGTGGATGGCATGAGACATGAGGATTTGGCACACAATTATTGAAGGGATGTGATACTTGGAGAGATGAAAGGAAATTATAATGACGATGATGAAGATGTAGAGCGTAGTTAAATTATTGATACAGATTTCTTGTAAATACTTTGTTTAAAGTTATCAAGCTCATTGCTTAGTTTGTACAAGGTGGCCACTTACATTGTAATTACGCTATTGCAGGTCGTCCTGTTGCACGTTTGCCTTTTACTCGTCCTTCCATTAAAGTCTTCGGTAAGATTTTATGTCATTTTACATGACCGGAACCTTTTTGTAACTAGGTAATTAGTCTTTTTGTTAATTTACACACACACACACACACACACACACACACACACACACACACACACACACACACACACACACAAATTCGGTTCCTATCCCCAAGTCGGCGCCCAGGAGCACGAGGCACTGCCGAGATGAAATTATCCGAAGACTTGGTACGTACCATCAACCTAGGCATTGGTTACAACATCCGAGCTACCGAATTTACGCGAGTAGTGGAGTCCAAGACTTAATTATTCTGGCTATCAAACAGAGGACAAGAATGAAAGTTAGATTCTGTACTATTGCTGGCACATTAAAGGAGTAAACTAAATGATCCACATTTGTTTTGGTTAACACATGTAATACCACACGCAGTTAATCCTCTTCTTGATGTAAGGCCTTGTCAGTCAGGGCTTAAAGACAATTTAGACAATTTTCCAAAAGTTGAAGTTAAATGTAATTTTAATGCTATTGTGAAAAAATGCTCGTATCGTTAGTACAATCGACCAGCACTGACGTGTTTAACACCAAGAATAAACACTGACTTCTTTTCATGTTGGCTTAAAACGGTCGGATACTTGAAGTGATTGAAAACTAGTTGCAAGAATTTTGCTAAAGTTATGCATACAATTGACAAGCATGAAAAACGGGAACGTTGTAACAATTAGCGACCACGGACTTTTCTTCAACTAATTTCTTTTGTTCAACGATATAACAATCTTGACTGCTCTTCTAATGGCGGAAAGAAAAGAGAGATAAGTTATTAGTACGGTTTTTTGACGTATCATAAATAGTTCTGATATTATTATTATTTTTTTAATAGAATGCACGGATTCGTATCCCACTGTCATTGCAAGCATCAAGGTTTAGGTTCCCAAAGTACAACTGGGGGCTTTTGTTTGGAACTTACTAAGCTGTTGACAACAAAAAAGATACATTACTGGAATAACATTTATTTCAGGGCGATCGATATGCAACATATCTCAGGTCTGACACCGAACTGATTACGTACGCATCATCATCAGCTGCCATCTCCACAACGAAGGTTGGCTGTAATGGATCTCAACGTCTTCTGTCTCTTGTCTTGGTGGTACACTCTGATAGACTCTTTCCTGTCCATCTCTTGATGTTATCGTCCCACTTATAGCGCTGTCTTCCCCTTGCACGTTACCTTCACCTATTATGGTCTTCTCCAAGGTGTTATGCCTTTTTATGTGGCCAAAGTATTTTAGCTGCCGAACTTTGATCTCCCTCATTAGTTCTCTTTTCATACCTATATTTTCTAGGACCTCCTTATTTGTTTTCTTCTCTTTCCATGAGATACGCCCCATTCTTCTATACGGTATATCCATATTTCAAGAGCATCAATTCTTTCTTCCACATGCTTATTCATCGTCCATGTTTCTGCACCATACAGAAATGCAGAATATATAAAACACTTTATGATCCGTAGGAAAGATCTATTTAAAGACGCAAGGGCCGACCGCTGTGTCCGTATGATCTTTTAAAAGACCCTGAATTATTTCGTTGTTTCTTTCCACTCTGATGTTTTAAACTGCCCGGAATTTATCTCTAACGGATGTAAACACAAAACCGTACCAAATTCAACGTGCTTTGTACGAGTTTGGAGGGAATTTTATACATTTATCTTCATTTTTATTGGTGTTTTGTAGTAACACCATAATGTCCGAAAACACACAGGAAAAAAGTGGACTGACATCGACACGTCCAGTGCGTGTAACGGCTTTACAGGCCAGAGACTTGTTACAAAGTGTAATGGATAGCGAAAGTGAGACTAATTTTTCGTCTTCTGATAATGACTTTGAAGGGGTTTCTAGCGATTCTTGCGAATCCATAGACACCAACTCACAATCACCAGACAAGGGGGCGTCTTCCCAACCAGGTCCCAGTGGTAATGCAACAAAAAAGAGGAAGACAGTGTCTGAACCTCCTAAATCTACATGGAGAGAAGTAACGGAAGGCGCAACCTGTAATTCTTTCAGATTTGTGCCACACAAAACGCCAGGTGTTCATGCTAACCTAAGTGAGAGCTCTACACCGTTGGACTGTCTCAGTGCTTTACTGACTGATGATGTCCTTCAGCTATTGTGCCAGTCAATAAATAAATATGCATCATATAAATGCATGATAAATAATCCACACAAAAGAAGATCTGTTTACTTAAACTAGACACTAGTTACTATTTATGAGCTTATACAATTTTTAGCAATTCTTATTGCAATGGGAATTAATATTTGTCCAAGCATCAAACACGACTGGTCGAGACAAGAAATATTTTATACTTCATTTTAACACACAGTGTTCGAGCGTGACCGGTTTGAAAGCATTTTTCATACAATGCTCCATTGTTCAAAGTATGATTCAGATAATAAGGCAAAAATAGAGCCCTTTATGAATCTTCTTCTTGAAAAGTTTAGTGACGCCTTTTATCCATATGAAAATCTGTCACTTGACGAAATGGTTGTTGGATGGACTGACCTTGGCAGTACAAGCAGTACAATTCAAGCAAGCCATAAAATATCATTAAAGTTTTTGGTCTGTGTGATTCCACAACTAGTTACGTTATCAATTTACTTACATATTTTGGAAAAAAGACATCCTATGTTCCAGAGGCAGATCTTGATGGAGGCATGGCAGTGAAGGTTTTTCAGACACTACTGGCACCACTTGGAAAAGGTCATCATGTTTTTGCTGACAGGTATTATACTACCCATCAGCTTATATTATATTTACTCTGTCAGGAAACCTATTTTACAGGTACTCTGAACATTAACAGGAAAAACTCTGTGTCCCCCCCCCCCCCCCCCCCCCCCCCCCCCCCCCCCCCCGCCGCCCCCCACCCCACCCTCCCCCCCCCCCCCCTCATCCCCTCCCGCAGTGAATACACTGAGACTTCAACACCTAGACGCAAAGTCTTACCTGAATGAAAACAACTCACTTCTTATCACTGGATGGAAGGAAAAAAAAGCTAACAAAAACCTATTGTTCTTGCTTCATCAAAAGCTTCAACAGGAGATAATACTGTGATTGGTAGAAGAAAACAGACAAGAAAAAAACTAAAATTGTACATGATTACAATTATTCAATGAATAGATGCGACCGTGTTGACCACATTTTGTCGTATTACTAAAATTTCAACCGCGAAACATACAAATGGTGGAAAAATAAACTGTTTCACTAGCTCATGGAGATATGCCAGAGTAATGCCTTTGTTCTCTATAGTCTGACAAGACAGGAGAAATCAAAGCATCGCATATTAGATTTCAAAATGGCATTTGTCAATGAACTGACATAAACAGCAGCTACTTTGATGCCAGAGGATATATAGAATGGAACATCTTTGCTGTTACCTGGCAGACACATAATTTCAAATCCTGTAGGCAAATTTCAAGGAGCTCGGCATCTTATCATGTGGTCTCTCAGCCAAAGGAAGTGCATACATTGCATAAAATCGAAAGTTCTTTTGTTTGCAAAGGGTGCACTACCAGTCCTCCACTTTGCGCAAAGTACTGCTTCGAACAATACCACAGCAGTAATAATTAATTAACTATACCAATCTCCACTTCTTACTATGTTCTATAATTTGTTACTGGAAATATTAGTGCCATTCTTGTGTCTGTTGTTATGTTTTCTTGGGCATTGATGATTAGGATGTGAGTTCTGGATTTTCACAAAATTTTACTGGAATTTCCTCATTGCACATATGTTACTAATATGTGAACAGTGAACAAACTGTGTTATCAACCACAACTTTCTAACTCTTTTTCTACTTTTCTAAATGGATTACCTACACAAAGAGAGCAGTGAAACTGTATTGTAATAACAACTTATGTTACAAGCTTTAGGTAAGTGGAAAATTTGTGTTCAAAATTTCAAATTATCTTTTTATCCATGTACTGTCATAACATTAACATAACATAATAGGCTAAAAATGTATATAGATTCATATTTTCCAGCCAATGTACTTTAATTTGATATATAATATGTTATACTAACTCATGATTAGACACACAATGTCAGTAAATGTAAATTATGTGTGTGTAAATTTTTGGGGCTTAAAAATAATTCCGTCCAGAGCTGAAAATAATTACGTACTGAATTAGCCGAGATTCTGTCACAGTTGGCGCATCATCTCTGAGATAAACTGTCTACATCTGTCAGAAAGTATCTCCTCAGGAAAACCTAGTCTGGTAAATACAGAAATGAGAGCTACTGCCAAATAGCCAAGCCATTTACTGTTGCAGAGAATAAGAGTGTTCAAAGCTCTAAGTTTGCGACCTACTCATTTGAAATGAAAAATACGGTGTGCTGACTAGATGCTATCATCATACAACACATACTAAAACATCAGCTGGTGGTACCTTCTGGCCTAAGGAACATGGCTTTAAGAACAGCCCATGACTCACCCATGGCAGGCTATACTTGAATAGCTCGGACTTGCAGTACAGTCTTATCTAAGTTGGCAAGGTTACAACAGGTATATTAAAAATATTGTTAATCTTGTGGTATCTGTCAATAGATGGTTCCATATATTTAGTGCAGGAAGGTTCCACTGCAGGCAACATCTTTAACAGAGCAATTATTTCAAAAAGTGGCTATTGATATTATTGGACCATTTACACCAAAGTTAGAAAGAAGCTACTGGTACGTAATGACTCCAGTAGATCTTTGCACAAGATGCGCAAAGGCCGTACCAATGAAAACTATCACAACCCAAGCAGTGAATAAGCTCTCATTTCTATGTACCAGACTATGTTTTCCTGAGGAGATACTGTCTGACAGAGGTAGGCCGTTTATCTCAGAGGTGATGCACGTAATCTCTAAGATTCTAGCCATCAGTCATTTGCAAGTCCATATCAACCACAAAGCAACAGAATATGCAAAAAGTTTAATGTTACTCTTAAGCAGATGCTAGGCAATATCATGTCTGAAAATCCAAAGAATTGGGATAGGTATTTGCCACTGTATTGCTCGCATACAGAAAAGTTTCTCAGGAGAGCACCGGGTTCTCTCCATTTGAACTCCTATATGGTAAGAATCCGCATGGCCCCATGTCCATTTTAAAAGATTTGTTTGCGGTTGCAGATTTGTCTACAGATGTAAAAAAAACTCTTATGAATTCATAATCAGATATAGAGAATGAATAGTAAAGTCATGTATGTTGGCTAGAGAATCTCTGAGACGTAATGGTATTAAGTTAAGGCGGTATGCAAACGCAGGTAGGAAGTTAAGAATTCTCAAACCTGACGAATGATGTTTTGTTACTTCTACCCTCAAATGAGAAAAAGTTACTTATAACTTGGCAATGCCCATTTAGAGTGATAAATGAAGCAACCAATGTCGACTATATTATTAACTTTAAAGATAACAAAATTTTACATATTAACATGCCCAATCTATATCAAGACAGACCTGATTGTATTGATCCTGTAATGGATCAGATTAATAAATAAGAGCAAATTGTATTATGTTTGGTCCAGTGAGAGCACAGATGGTGATGGTATTCATCACAACATATCAGTTCCAATACTGCATCACTTAGAAACTTGGAATAATGGAAATATTTTATACTAAAGTCCCTTCGGCTGAGGAGCAGAATGTTTCAGAGATACAAAGTGAGTCTGCATATGTGCTTACTGATATCCCAGGGACAACTGATCTGATAGATGATATTCCCTTAAAATAGAAGCCATACCCCCACACCATTGCCCTATCGTGATGAAGTGGAGAAGGAGTTACACAATATGCTACATCTGAGCATGATTTAGCCATCTAACTCACCCTTTACGGTGATTATGGTTCTGGTCAGGAAATAACAATGTTCTTTGTATTTGTATAGACTACCGTAAACTCAATATTGTCACCATTAATGATGGAAAACCAATGCCAAACCTGTTCTACTTGGGTCTGCAGGGGTTGGGTCTTTAGGCCTTGACGTATCTTCTGGTTGTGGACCATGTCTCTTCTTGTTACTTCAACTTCCTTCCTCAGATACCTCATTTCTGAGGTTTGGATCTGGCTTTTGTGGGTTGAAGTCATTGCCCATGACTCACATCCATACGTCAAGACTGGGACATAGGTGGAGCGGTATACATCCTTCTTCGTCTTCTTACCAACTTCTCTTTTGCTGAAGAATCCTCGATTTATGGCTTGAAAAAGTCTCCCAGCTGCTGCTCTTCGGGTAGCCAACTCTTCTTTGATGCCTCCATTCCGGTCTATGACAGCTCTAAGGTATTCAAAGTTGTCGACCTGCTCCATGACCTGTTCTCCCAGCTTAATCTGATGTCTTCTTTCCTCTTGTGATATCACCATGGTTTTAGTTTTCGAGCTGCTTATGATCATCCCTCTCTTCTCCAGCTCTTCCTTCCAGACTTGCAGGTTGGACTGGAGTTCTGCCTCTGATTTAACAATCATCAGAAAATGCCAGCTCTGAAATACAGACCAGTCTCATCTTCTAGTACCCCGCTGAATACTTACTTGTACTCTCCTTACATGCCTTGATGACATCGTCCATGAGGAGTATGAAAAGTTAAGATGACAGGATGTCATCTTGTCTTATACGTACCAGTGCTGGTCCTGAATTCTTCTGACTTATGGTTTGCCGTCCTCACATATTTTCTGCAAGACTTGTAGAAGCTCTGTATTGCATGAATCAGAAGTGCTAGAATGTTCTTCCTTGCCTATCAGACCCAGAGTTTGCTCCAGGGGACCTTGTCAAACGCCTTTTCCAGATCTAAGAAGCAAAGATGGATCTAACTCTTATACTCAAGAGCCTTTTCACTCAACTGTCTGAGTGTGAAGATTAGGTCTTGAGTACTTCTATTTGCTCGGAAGCCACACTGGATCTCGTCCATTTGTGGCTCACCTAGGCATCTAAGTCTCTGCTCCATGATTCTAGAGTAGATTTTACCAGGGACACTGAGAAGGGATATGCCTCTATGGTTTCCACATTGTCAGTTGTCACCCTTTTTGAAAATCGGTGTTATTATGGCAATCTCCCAATCCTTTAATAAGCTGCCTGTAGGACCCTTAGGAGTAATAGGTCGCCTGCTGCTCCCATGTACTTAACAATTTCTGGTGTTATGACATCATGTCCTGCCGCTTTGCCCATCTTGATTTTCTCCAGTGCTGCTTCAGTTCTTCCATCGTTATGTCCCCTTCATCACCATTGTTTTTCTCTTCTGTGCCAGTGGTTATCAATTATGATGCTTAACCTTGCTCACTATCAAGGAGTGCTGAAAATTATTCTTTTGGGGCAGTACGCAATTTGACTTGCTGTCCTTTATATATTTAAGAGGGCACTGTTTTTCCTTTCTCATATTCTTTAGGGTCTTCTGTTTTCTGGTTTTCTTGCGCATCGTTTTCTAGCTTTTCTCCAAATTCTGCCCAGGACTTCTGTTTTCCTGTTAACACATATTTCTTTGCTTCTATTCTGAGTATCATATATTATCTATATTTCTCTTTTTTTCCTGCTGTGTTTTTAGCTCCTAAGTATTGTTTCCATGCCTTTTTCTTCTCTCTTATTCTCTCTTTAACCTCATCTGTCCATCAAGGTGTCCTCTTTCTCTTGTTCCCAAGTTAAACTTTACCACATGCTTCTGTTACTGCTGTCTTTATGATGTCCTTGAATTTCAGTCACAGTGTTTCAAGGTCATCAGGTTGTTGTTCTGTGTTTCTCACTGCTGTAGCAATAAGCCCCTGATATCTGGTCTTCACTTCTGGCTCTCTCGGCGTGTAGGTCTTAATGCTCTTTCCTTGTTTGGTTAGTTAGCTTCTTGCGTGATGTTAGGCAGTTCCTAGGTCGTCTTTCAATGCCAAAACAAGAACTATTATCTCAGTTGGCACATACTATATTTTTTACCAAATTGGATCTAACAAATGGCTATTTGCAGATTCCTCTCACAGAGACAGCAAAGCCATTAGCAGCATTTATTACATCGTCATAATTATATCAGTGGAATTTTATGAGCTTTGGTTTAGTAAGTGTCCCAGCCACTTTCGTAAGAATGATGAGAAAAGAACGTACGGTGAGTAAATATTTTTTTTTTTAAACTTGACATTCGGAGAACAAAGAAACAGGTAAAAAGCCTATCAGGTCTCATTAATTTTTATTACAAGTTCATTCCCCACTTTTCTTCTTGGTCAGATATTTTGTCATCTCTGAAAAGGAAGGATATGCCGAACATGATAGTGTGGACGGAATGCGATGATGCGTTGCAAAGTTGCAGAGAGTTTTTTGTAGACAACCTATATTAATCTTACCTGATCTGGGTCATAAATGTATCCTTAGAACTGTGCCATCATCTGTAGGTATTGGTGGATGCCTTATGGAGGAACATGATGGTACATTCCATCCGGTGATGTACAAATTTTCGCAAGTTACTTCCAGCTGTGAAGCATTATTCAACCATTGAGCGAAAGTGCCAAGCAATTGTTTACTCTACCATTTGTGAACTATTACCCTGTCACATAATTGTTTGTTCTCTGTTTCGTCTCTCTCTCTCTCTCTCTCTCTCTCTCTCTCTCTCTCTCTCTCTGTCATTATACATTTTTTTCTTCATTTTTCCGTATATAAATTTGTGCTCTCGCCATTCCTTTGATTTGTGTACCTTTGTTCATAATGAGATCATGTCATTTTACCACTAATTGACCATTCTTAAGGATTAATTGTAATCGCCTAAGTTGTTGAACCAGGCTTACTTCACGGCAAACGTGAAAGTATTTGGTGATTATTTTTTTTACGTAATTTATTTCCGCCAGAAAAGAATGTCCATCTGGGGACGTTGTTCTTTGCAGTAAATAAATAAACAAACAACACACAACGGTTTGTTTTCAGGCACTCACTGAGAAAAAAAGAAGTAGAAGACCAGGCAACAAAAACAACAGAAATGATAGGTTTACCGGGAATCGAACCAGGATTTTCCGAACCGGACCCACCGCCTATCCACGGCAGCGAATCGCCACTATCCACCCTGCCAGCAAAGCATGACAAAAATAATGCCTCTCCGACAGAGTTCTAGTACGACCACCCTTCCCCACGTGAACCGGATATGTACCTAAGGATGTTCCAGACTAATTATAGACGCAATCACTTCTGCAATTTCACTGTTAAACAGTATAGGCCAAATTACACAGGACAAGACATTAATACTGTGTCTAGTAAATGATAGAAGAATGAGAATAAGTAAAGTACAGAAGATAGGTTTTTGGTATTTTATAAACGTATAAGCATATAAGGAGGGGAAACCTGAGGCCTGTAAACAGTAAATAAATAAAGAAACAACACACACATGTTTGTTATCAGGCACTCAGTGTGTGCATTGCACAATTGCTTATACACTTTGGCGAAGAACATAAACGTGTGTTTGAATCAGCGACAAGTTTAAGATTACCTCACCTGTAAACTGGATAGAGGCGATGCATAACCACATCCGTCCAGAGATTTTCTGTGATATAAATTAGAGATAAACCCGTATGGGGAGGCAAATTTCCATGGACTCAGTACACATATAATTTTGTTTTTCATTCCAGAAAAACTCCTATAGCATCCCGGAGTAACATGGAGGATGTGTACATTTTCGAGGTGGTTCATTTGTTGTCTCACTGCTATCAGTGTCAAGTAATTTACCAGAGGCATTCTTTTTAAAAAAAATAAAATTTTGTCTTGTTTTGGTGAGGCACGTTCCGTTCAATCTAGTCGGTTATATTAGTGCGCGTGTCCATATATATATATATATATATATATATATATATATATATATATATATATATATATATATATATACGAGGGACGGTCAAAAAGTAATGCCTCGTAATTTTTAATTTCATTCAATAGGCAAGAAAACAGATAAAATTCACATTTAAATGTAGCCCCAAGTCTGAACTTCAAAAATTTATTTCTCAATGTAGTCTCCGTTATTTGTTACAGTTTTTGTCCATCTTCTCACAAGGGTGTGTATCCCCGCACGGTAAAAATTTGTGTCCTTTTTCGTAAGCCACTAGCGTACGGCGCGTTTAAGGGTTTCGGTGTCCTCAAAGTAATGTCCGCGAAGATCTTCTTTCAGTGGTCCAAACAGATGGAAGTCAGAAGGTGCAAGATCGGGACTGTAAGGGGGATGTGGTAATAATGTCCAGCCAAATTCTGCAATCGCATCAATGGTGCGTTTAGCGGTGTGTGGCGTGGCATTATCGTGCAACAGTAGTGCAGTTCTCTGATCTTTTAATATGTAAAGTCGCCGAAGACGACCTCTAAGCTTCTTCAAAGTTTCAATGTAACGGTCTGCATTCACCGTGTTTCCCTATTCCAAGAAGTCGAGAAGAATCACACCCTTCTCATCCCAAAACACGGAGGCCATAACTTTCCCTACAGATGGTGAACTTTTGAACTTCTTTCTTGTCGGCGATGTTGTGTGATGCCATTCCATTGACTGCCTCTTGGATTCTGGTTCAAAAAAATGAACCCAAGTCTCATCACCTGTCACAATATTCGATAAAAACTCTTCTCCTTCAGTTTCGTAACGGTGCAGGAGGTTGATGGCTATGGTTTTCATTGTTTCTTTATGTCTGTCTGTCAACATTCTGGGTACCCACCGTGCACAAACTTTTGAATAACCCAGGTTTTTAAGGCCAGGAGCGGGCATGAAATTAACGTCAAAATACAAAAATGATGGATTTTGGGATTAGTCCATTTTCTGATACTTTAACATCTTCTGAATCTAAATATAACAGAATTAAATGTCAAAATGCACTCTAACAATATGTATTTTGACTTTGAAAAAGGTATGGTACAAAGAGATTTTCTCAACCTCGAGAAAATAAGCCTAATTGGACCTAGTTTTTCCCATAGCAACCAACCTTACACCCCTACATATTATACATCGTTGGATTCGTCAAAATCTGCACTTTACTGTAAGCAGGCCACTTATTTCGGGATTCCAAATGCCAGATTGGAAATTTATAATTTCCAGGTCAACAAAAAGGGTTTCCCCTCGATTCTAAATTTTTAATTGGCTGTTCGCGTTCACGTGACCGGCAACAATATGGCTGCGTGTTTACGGAATCTCAGTTTTGATTTGTTATTGATGTGACAATGCCTAAAAAAACGAGATGCTCTCGTTACCTCCAACTGGAATAGGCCAGAGTTAGAGATGGAAGCAAGACTTATCCTACACTGCAGGTAAAACGTACTTATTGTGACGATATAATGGTAAAAACTGGGACATTACTACTCAGGCAAGGAATGTTGAAATAAAGCATAGCAGACCGTTTGTTCGATGTGGCCTTTGACAAGAATTTAGAGACGCAGTAAACAGGAGTAAGGGTTAGGCTTAGTGGTTGAAATGAAGCAGACAGGACCGTCTGTACGATAGTTCCTTAGATTAGAATTCAGAGACGCAGTAAAAAGGGCTAATGGTTACGTAAATGTATCCTAAACCTAACCCTAACGACGTTGGCGACTTACTGGGATGACATCTAAGAAGACGGCCCACAGTGACTCATTTCAACCAGGTTTAAGAATCTTAACCTTACATGTATTGTTTTGCTTCCATTGTACTTTAAGACACCGTTTATTAATGCTTGTTTACATCTTTATTTGAAATTTTACTAATGTAAACATTTACCTCTTTCTAGGAAGTTCAAGTGTAATGGAAGCTGAGGCAGGTAGTGATTTGTGAAGCTGTTATCTGACGCGACATATATTTTGCTACACCGTGTAAAGTGATTGTGATAGCAAAGCATTCAATCAGATCATAGCAATTAAACCATATGTCCCTAATATTGCTGAATTTAATCAAGGACCTGAGGCTGCTATATTTTTCAAGAAAGTCCTTGGGGCTGAACAGTGGAAAAGAGGCTTGTCGACTGGCAGGAGCAAGAAAGCGTTAAACGTCTGGTGCTCAGCTCTAAAATGGCAGAAAACTGCACTAAGAAAATGAAGGACATTTAGCACAAATCTCAACAGAAAGCCACACAAGAAACTGCAGAGGAAGCTGGATATGCTGCCGGTATGTTCTGCATGACTAGTAAGTTATTTTATTTTGCTGCAGTATCACATACTTATTTAATTATATTCTAATTATATTGAAAAATGTGATTTTAAAGAAATCATTGTTCTCATACTAATTTTCTTATAACTTCCACACTTATGTATTAATTGACAAGAATAGGAACATATATTGCCCATAATCTTTTAAAACTTTTTATGTGATGGATTTTAAGTATCTGATCAAACTTATGGTTAATTGACAAAAGTAATGTAAAATTTAGTAAAATTTGTTACTATTTTTAGACACTATTTTCAAAGTCCTACAGCTTTTTTTTGTATTAAAGTTATCAAAAATCCATCACTGGAAAAGTTTTAACATATAATGATAAACATTGTGTTCATATTTGGTATTCATAGCTTAATAAATAAAAAAGCTTTAGCAAATTGAAATAGAACAAAGAATCCAATAATGCTCAGCTCTAAAACGGCAGAAAACTGCACTAAGACAAGGAAGGAAATTAGGCACAAATTTCAACAGAAAGCCAGATAGGAAGCTGCAGAGGAAGCTGGCTATGCTACCAGTATGTTCTAAATGACAAGTAAGCAATTTTTTCAGGGGCAATATTACAGACTTATTTAATTGTAGTCTATTTATGGAGAAAAATGCGATTTTCTCAAAATCTAATTTTCTCATCCTAATTTCCTTAAAACTTCCACACTTACGTGTTAATTGACATAAAAATGGGCACATATGTTGCCCATAATCTTTTAAAACTTTCATATTGCTGGATTTTGAGTATCTGATCAAACTTTTGATTTATTGCAAAAAGTAATGTAAAATTTATCAAAATTTGTTACTTTTTTTAGACACTATATTCAAAGTCCTACAACTTTTTTTGTATTAAAGTTATCAAAAATCCACCAAACGAAAAGTTTTAAAATATAATGATAAACATTGTGTTCATATTTGGTATTCATAGCTTAATAAATAAAAAAGCCTTAGCAAATTGAAATAGAACAATAGAATCCAATATGGCCGCCGTTTCTATGGCAACCAGTAGTGCAGTGCCATAAAGCTCTTCATTTTTCGTATCTAGTATTGATATAGGTTAAGTCTGTGCATTTTCATTGAAATCCAGCAATTAATAACGAAAATAGCATTTCAGGGTAGCTCCTCCCCTTAATGATGTTCTGGACACTGCCTTTACTAATGGACAACATGGAAGAAAGTTCATCCAGTATTACCCGACGGTCACCACGAATGATGCCATCAACTCGATGAATGTTGTGTGGAGTCACTGTGGTAGACGGACGGCCAGTCCTCTTTGCGTCAGCCATTGAGGATTGACCTACTTCAGCTTCGTCACAACGATGTACTCAACGTCGGACAGTGCTAACATCCACTGTTGAATCTCCATAAACATTCTTCAAACGTTCGTGGATGCGAATTGGGGTCTCGCCTTCAGCATTGAGGAATTCTATGACATAACGTTGTTTCAACCGAACGTCTTTGGCAGCCATTTTTTGAGAAATCTGTTAAATACGTAACAATCCAACAGCTGCCGAACAGTGTTGAGTTTTTACCAGGTTTAGGAAGTGGCATTTGATATCTGCTTAGACAGTCTTCCGGCATCTCAGCATTCATTGCTGTGAAGAAGATACGTACCCTAGCAGAGCTTATGAGCCCGGGCATACGGTGGGTGTTAAACATCTAACAACGCCCATCGCAATGAAGGGAACAGTCCAATATGCTGGAAGCACATCACAGCCCTTTGACATTCGAAGTCGCGTTAAACAAGGCTCCAACCATCTTCGGGATCTTCTTTGCCTCACTCTTGAAACATGCATTCAGAGAGGCAACTGTAGAAAAATGCCTTCACACTAGGTCAGATGGCAGTCTGTTTAATCTCGCAATTTGGTTAAACCTATGAGAACATATATTATATACACGATTATGCACTTCGTATCAAAAGCAATTTTGTTTATCAGAAGTGCAATACCACAACAGTGCACTTAATATTTGTATTTATAATATCTGCCAGTAAATAATACACTGTGGGTATTTCAGGCCGTTGCACTGGCAATATATCAAAACTAGAAACCTACCTACCACAAAAAATATGTATATAATGTATGATTCCTATATACATACATTGGGATTCTCGCCGGTGCTACGAAGTTCCTGCACTGTGCTGATATCTTCCTTGTGTGATCTACGGGAGGAGATCAGAGCATTGATGGAGTAATCTGTGTGCAATTGTCGTGTGACGAGTATTGGGGCAACTACGACAGTAGTTTTTGCCAGGAATAGCGGATGAGATATTAGGTAGGTCTCTAGAAAAGGGCTCGTTAAGAAAGAATAAAGACCTATTCGAGATAGGGACAAGAAGAAGGGAATGCGAATACTTTCCACTGGACAGTGTTTTCTGGTTAATTATGGAAAAAGTTCTGTTTCCCCACGACCTTAGCTTCTGCCCTTAGATCCCGTAACAGAAAAAGCCCCCCAACCTCATCTGAGTGTAGACATTTTCCTATATGTAAATATTTAACACCGACAGCACGATTGATCCATTAACAAACTAGATAATGATCAAACGATTATTGTGTTAATTTATTAAATATCTACACATATAGGGTTAGTAATGGTTAGAACGTGATGATGGCAAAAGACGATTCACACAAAACACACAGATGAGATATTAATATTGTAGTTAATTAAGTAGCAGTTAATTAAGAATGAGCTTGTGTAAAGCGAAATGATGATGATGTGATATGATACGAGTCACAAAAATGGTGAGTAATCTACACAGTCCATGTGTCTAAATGCTTCACCCGGATAGGATGATTCGCATGTATGCATAGAATGTCCCAAGTTGTTATGTGTTATGTCGAGTGGGGTATCTCTAAGTCAAGGAAATTCTGAGGAAAACTTGTATCGTACTGAGAATGTTGTATATATGTATATATATATATATATATATATATATATATATATATATATATATATATATATATATATATATATATATATATATCCCTTCACTGTTTGAGTATATATCTGCAGCGTTGATCAATAGTTAATAAATAGTTGTCGTATGAAAATGTCTGTTGTCTAATCTCCGAAGGGTATTGGCTAGCCTGGATATCTTCACGAAATGTTAGTGATATGTAGACTCATTATCTTGCGTATGTAATCGTGATTCATAAAATATACTTTAGAGTCTGCTTCATAGAATGCAGTTGTGTGTTGCACTTGGTATAAATATGAGATTCAACTTTTGAGCACTTTAGCTTGACTTCAGACAGTACGCTTCCAATGGAGCTGAACTTGATTTGAGTAATCAACTATGAGCTTTAGCTTGACTCCTGTAGTTGGCGTTCGACTGAATTGAACTTGTTATAACTATGTATTGAACTTGTGCGCACGTGACGAAAAATGCTGCGTCCACCTTCTTGAGTGTGGGTGAGAAATATTCCTTTTTACACGAGAAACGAAGAATGTCTATGGCAATTTCTGCTAGCCAAATGTCCGTTTTTTATAACTTATTTATGGTTAGACGTCAGACACGTAGCGTGTAGAATCAGACTTCTGATAAACTGAAGACACACAAAAGTCTTCGTAAGTTTTCACACTTAATATATACTGGTTGCCTTTTATTTATTATACTTCTCACTGTTGATCTCTATGAGTTCGATTCTAATGATGTTAAATATATTGTGCATGAGAGTGTGTGCGTATGGAAGACTATGATGATGATTCAACACGCTAGATGAAGGTGAAGTATGAACTATTAATTACTTCCTTTCAGCCTATCATCTTAGAGGAACATCTTATGATTTTATTAATCATCTATGAGAAGAATTAATTGAAAAACTATCTGTCACACATTTAGCTGTGAGGTTAAGATGAATAAAGAATAATTTAAAAAAAGTATTAATAATCTGCTTAAGATCTACTAACCTTCTTTTCCCTTCGCAAAATCCTTTAAGAACACAATACACACATATATGAAATTTTTATCCACACTGAATTTATTGCAGCATATGCGTTAGGGATTTTCTTTACATCACAATGCTGAAAAACTGGACTCTTATCTCTCTAGCGAGCTGCGCGGTATATTATATCTATAAAAGTCAAATGTGGGTCCCTTGGACCGGTGACGTACAACTCCCCCATACAAACAATAGCTAAGAGACCATCTGGTCACTTATTCTTATGATCTCTCTTATCCCCTGTCAGTCCAGAAGTGGGTGGGGCAATTCGCGACCAACTTACGTTGCCGGGATTGCCTGACAAACAGGTGGTGAAATAATTGGTTGGCCAATGCAAAAGTGTACCCCTTATTTCAACTGTCATATCACTCTCTGTTTGTCTACCGCTTCGCGTGTTGCCGGCGCCCTTTGTTACCTCGGTTAGTTGTCGCATGCACGCAAAAATGTCCCTTTGTGGCGCCGCCGATTGTATTACATGGCGGTTGGTTTAAACAGCATGAGACGACTTCTTCACCTGGCCAAGCTGGGCGTCTCCCGCGCCATTGTCCAAATGTGGTGACCCGTCCCTTGTATGGAAAACGTCCGAGCAATATAGAGACTAATCTTTCGTGTCAGATGCGCTCGCTTCAATGTTAACAATAGTCCAGGGTGGTATGGAATTCCGTATCAAAGGAAATAGTTTTTTACCACGTAGGGGTGTCACAAGATTAGGATGAGACCAGGTCTGTTTAACAAGGTGATGAAACTTAATCAAAAGACCACCGATGAAAGAACAAACGTAGTAATAAAGATTATAGTTTACAGATGAAAGAGCACGATGTGGGAGAAAATAAAATAAGAAAGATGTAGGAAAAGATATGACAATAAGGCTTTGCTCGTTTATCACAGCAACGAAGATAGTCCTTCAATCAGTGTAAAACATAAATGAAAACGTATGCAATTTATATTGTGAACACTTTTCAATCAGTGGAGATTTATATGTAAACAGACTCTAACTGTATTATTAACCATTTCATTTAAATATAAAGTAACTATGAAAGCTATTCTATTTAAATGTAAATAAATTTTTATCCCGAGGGTAAAGTCTGAGTAATTGGGATGGTTGTATCGGAAGATAGGAACCCATAACTATGGGGTGGAAACCGCCATACGTAGAAGAGTGTTTCGTTCTATTCTTTAACCATAGTTATTGGTGGTACCAGCAGAAAGTACTATCTATGGAACAAGAAGGGAACCGTGGCCTAAGCTTTAAGACGAAGCACCCCCGTGGTAGACTCTCCTTGACATTTCTGGGAAACGAACTACCCCCAATAACCTTGACCAGAGACGAGCGTGAGCAGAGTGAAAAGAAGCAACCTATAAGAAGGGTAAGAACCGTCATGAGCAGCTAAGTTCAAATCTATGCTGCCACTTGAACTTCATGTATCATCTCACATTCCATAAATACTATGATGATAACTTTTCTTGATCCATAACTATTCAAATTATTTTCCAACTGTTAAAACCTAAAGTGATTATCAAATTTGTAATGTTACACATTTAACTTCGATTTAATCATTTTAAAGTTACTGCATGTTTGTCTCAGTCAAATTACTACACATACTCTAAACAGAGCTATACTAGAATAATAGAATTCCACTGAGTAAATCAGGGGTGTGGGCTTAAACGTACTGAAAGTAATAAGTGCTTACATCCTTGTCACGTAGGGTTTATATTCATTTAATTTCCTACATCTTCTTCCTATTCTTTCACCCGATTTCTCTCTTTTATTATCTCTGTATTTCCTTTTTCCTGTATATTTTTCATCCATTCGTTTTGATATTATTATTTTTCATATAATTCGCAAACTTTACCTGTTTTCCTTTCTCTAAAACTGAGAATCGCGCTAGGACGATATTACGTAGATGTCAGGGCTGCAGGGCGTCAGAAGGCGTGATAAGTCGGTTCGCTGAACATAGGACGTAGCAAATCGTCTACATTCTCACCGAGCGCGCGAGCTTCTTCTCGGCATAAGTCCCGGTGAGGTGTGATACTTTACATCTGCACCGGTCAGTATCCAGACATTTGTCTGGAAAATCCCAAACTGACACGGCGCTCACGGTGGGCCATGGTCAGCTGTAGTGTGAAAACTGCCCTGCATTGGAGTCAGGCTGTCTGGGATTTGAAACTGACACGCGTACATCGTGGTCAGTAGGTGACAGTTACGACACGCGTTAAGCGGACGTAAATGTTGGGAGTAGGGGAGATAATTTCGCTTGGCGAAATAAGTTTGGGCCCTTTGTCTGATTTTAAGATATTGGCCCGAGTTTGAAACTTTAATTTCATTCTCGCTCATAGACTCACAGTAGATAGGTTGCTCGTAAACAGAATAGCTGTTAGCGAAGATCTCAGTTTGTTTCGGCAATTTGTCGAACTTCTAGACTTCCAGAAATATTTTCAGCAATCTTATTCTTAAGTTGTGCGACTACCTGTAATTCTGTGGTTGAGGTAATTAATATGATAGATATATATAGATTTTGTGAGTGTTAAAGTGTTAAATCGCTTAATTCATTTTAATCTATTTCTTTAGCGCAGAAGAGAAATAAAGTGGTAGGCTATTATATTTTCTAGGGAAGCATTCAGTGGAAAGCAGAATAAAATTAAATTTCTAGCTTATAACGGCAATTGTAGCTATTTATGAATTTAATTTAACCGGTAATACTCAGTCGAGTGTATTTTTCTAAACTAACGTATAAACTCTAGAATCGAGCCTCATGAATGGTGACGGAATACGCACGTGTTCCTAATTCATGAGGATTGCTGATTTTTAAATATAACTTACGTCACGGGAAGTTTAAATGATAAGCAAAGCTCTCTGCTTGCAAGTTTAAATGTAAGTTATAACCAGTACAGATTCTGTTTATTATATTATATGTATTATTTTTCCTCCACACAGTGAAAGTTTTGGGGTGACCCTAACTTTACCAGCACCTAGTAGTAGTTTCCATACTTGTGAAGAAATAGACAGTCCTTATTTTGAACCACGTGGGTTTCTTAAGTACCACTGGTCTAAACAGTGCATATGCAACTCGAGTTAGCCAGAAATACTATATCCCAATAACGGGTTTTCAAAGACTGTAATGATAAATACTGGACCTTGGAGCCAGATCTTAATTTCTTCTAGAAACTCTACGTAATCTTTCTGCCTGGTGGCGCGAAATACTTCAAGTATTAACTAACATTTCCCGACTATATATATAGACATACAGTAGAACTCCATTTATCCGAACCCCAATTATCCGAACATCCAATTATCCGAACACTTTTTCCAGAAGAAAAAAAATCAGTCTCCACCAGTCACGTTAGACTACAGTTCTGAATCTTTTGATGCGGCAAGCTTCAAATGTGTGCGAACAATTTGTAGACAATGAGATGGGCTAATGGACGGTCGCTTACGTACATGAAGTCAGTTAGATCATAAAGTCCGTTAATATCTGGTTTACCAATCCAGTGTACGTGTGAGTTCTAGGCAGAACACTGGCTAAACAGACAGTTCAACTTAAAATAATTGTGTCTGCTACTACAGCAGAATAATTTTGGTGTACACGTATTTCTCTGTGCGACCTGGCATCTTCCAGTAGGCCTAAAGCATATAAAAGGAACCGCAATGTTTTGTCAATTGAAACGAAAACAGAAATTATCAAGAGACTAGGAAAAGGTGAAACTGTGTCTTCATTTGCGAGGATTTTCAATGTTGAGAAAGCTACCGTCTCTGACATCAAAAGTAACAAGGATAAAATTATGAGTTTTGCATCGAAATTGGATAGTGAAAATGGGTCGAAGAAACATAAAACCATGAGAAATGCGAAAGATTTGAAATTGGAATAGGCTTTGTATATATGGTTTGTGCAAAGAAGAAGCAAAGGGGAACCTATCTCTGGCTCTCTATTGTGTGAAAAGGCACTTCAGTTCAACAGTCAACTTGACGGTCCTCCTGACTTTAAGGCTAGCCAGGGATGGTTAAGAAACTTTAAATCTCGTCATGGCATACGAGAATTGGAGATTCAAGGGGAATCTTCATCTAGCGATGCAACTGCCGCTGAAAATTTTAAAGAAACATTCTTGGCTTTTTTGGAAGAAGAAGGTTATTTACTCGATGATGTGTATAATGCCGATGAGACTGGCTTATACTGGAAATCATTGCCTCAAAAATCACTTGCATCTCAGCGCGAAGCAGCTGCCCCTGGGTTTAAAAAGTGCAAAGAGAGAGTAACAATTTTGGTAGCCGCGAATGCCAGTGGAAGTCATCGTTTACCGGTGCTAATGATCGGCAAAGCCAAAAAAAACACGTTGTTTAAAGAATGTGACATGTCTCCCATTGTGCTACAAAGCACAGAAGAGTGCTTGGATGAATAGTGAAATATTTCTTGATTGGTATACAAATCAGTTCATCCCAAATGTGAAGAGGTTGAAAGAACAAGAAAAGAAAAACTGGAAAAGTAATTCTTCTACTGGACAATGCACCATCTCATCCAGAGACGGATACATTGAATGCAGTTGATGCAAATTTTAAAGTAATTTTTCTGCTTCCCAATGTAACAGCACTGATTCAACCAATGGATCAGGGTGTTATAGCAAAGCTTAAAAAGATGTACAAGAAGGAAGTCCTGCGTCGTTTATTGTTGGCTGAAGATGAAGAAAGTGTGGTGGCGTTTTCAAAAAAGCTTAATCTCAAAGACTGCTGCTATATGTAAGCTGATGCTTGGACCACCCTGTCACAAGATAATCTCAACAAGGCTTGGAATAGATTGCTTGGGAAAAAAGGAGGAAATGAAACTACTGCAGTGGACACAAATGATGATTGTATAAATGAAGTTGTGGAACTGTTTCAAGCAATGCCCGGATTTTCGGACTGTGACAAAGATGATGCACACATGTGGCTAGAAGATGATAATGATGATTCTGGTTTTCAGTTTTTGAATGACGAAGAAATTTTGTCTTTTGTGCAAGAAGAAAACCAAATACATGTAGTGACCGATGATGAAGACTCCTCAGAAGTACATGATGTACTTGTAGATTATGAAGAAAAACCCAAAACGTCGACCAAGTCCTGAAGAGGCCTTTATAGCACTAGAAACAGCGATGGCTTGGTACGAGCAAGAAGATGACAGCTGTCCTACACAGCTTCTGCTGTTGAAGAGAATGCGGGACTTAGCAGCCAAAAGCAGACTATCCAGTTTGGCGCAAAAGAGGATTCCTCATTATTTTAAATAGTGGGCTACATCTGTGCAAGTACATGTATACGTAAGTTGCGCCTGGTTTTGAATTGTTTGTAATGTTATTTTGAAAACATTTCTCTTTCTTAACAAAAATAATTAATACAAGTAGTACATGCACTGCAGTGTAATGAAAGATTTTGGTGATACAGTGATCTAATACAGTGTGGGTATTATTATTACAGTACAAGTAAATATGTTTTATAGTGTATTTTCCTTGTGATTGTTAATTATTTTTAGAAATATGTGTACATGTACTCGATACATCATGTAATCCAATTATCCGAACATTTGATTATCCGAACGATGCTCGGTCCCATGGGGTTCGGATAAATGGAGTTCTACTGTATATATTTTTTGTGGACAAATCTGTGGTGTGACTAAAGTGAATCCTATATTGAGGGAAGGCACCGACCTGACATTCATCATTGCTAGAAACCTACGCTATTGACACTGTGCTCTGCTAACTCCCGCGCCTGGAATAATTGTTAGGTGACTTAATCAGACATTTGAACAAATTTGCACACCCAAGTAGTCGTTCCCGGAGACTCCGAGTTAAATACGTCTTTTGGAACTGGGGACTTCTTGGCAGAAGACTGCATTTTTTTTTAGTCTGTGTGAAAATCTAAAATCAGTGTGTTCCAAGAGGCAGCGAGCAAAGTCGTGAGTACCTGTATGAGAGGCCATGGCGGAATGAATGAGTGTACGCTGGTTTGAGTGATATTTTCACTATTATATCTTTGACACCCTGTTGCTGTCCTATTTTTTTTCAATCTGCATAATTTGTTGCTAAGGCTAGAGTTCTTGTGTTTTTGTCTTAGGTTAAATCAGATTTTTTTCAAACTCTGTGCATATAATTACGAGATAAAACATAGAAAAACTCTTAGACTCAAACCCTATGTATCTGTGGCTCGGGCGCCATCATCTGTTCTCTTAACGGGGCCGGGCTAAACCTAGAGTTAACACTATAACGGGGCTATCATCCTTGCAACATTTCCTTGAATTTTTATGACTATGTGTATATGTATTTTCCTTGATGTACTTTCTTTGATGTTGTGAGCCGATTTTTTCCTGATATTAAAATCGCTCTTGAACTTAATAATAGTGTTTGGTCAGCTCGTTCTAGATATATATATATCATTGTTATAGTTTTCCCACGTCTGTGTGTTTACCTGTCGTCACGTGTATGTGCGTGCCTGTGAGTGATAGAAATATACGTAATATGTATATTGGTGTAGTCTGTCTGACGCTGTAACAACTGTTGTAGAAGATAGGTGAGAGAGAGAAGAATTCTTTTCGCTTTCAGAGACAGCCACTATATCAAAATCTATCATCTCACGTGTGTGGAAATTCTATTACCTTTCACTAACTCTCACTGAGTCTATCACCTATTCAAACCTATTCAGAAGGGACCAAACCTAGTCTTAATTCTCCTATCGAAAAAATCTACGACAAATGGGTTCTCGTCCGTAGGATTTTTGAACTTAGAATAGGAAGACGAGTACGACAAATGTGGACTCGTCTATCTGGATTTTGAACTTAAGATTCTGTATTCTGATATAGAGTAAGAGTGTGATGTCTTGTGACTGTGTATCTTTTAAAAATAATTATCCCCTAGACTAGCGATCTGTTTACGGGCGTGCTGACCACACAAACTAATAAGTTTTTTTTTTCCACAGCATCTTTGTATAATATACATTTTGGTTACAGGTTGATTTTGTCGGGATATATGTTAACTGCTGATTGTAATACTAAATGCTGGTAAAGTGGTGAGTGTATAACATTCACTGGGTTTTGAAGAAGTAGGTGTTTGAGCAAAAGCTAAGGAGTGCGTTTCGGACTATTTGTCCAGATTAATTGCCTCCCTTACCCTAACTGTCTTCAGGGGTGAACTTGATAGTGGACTTTATAATTAAGGGATTATTTTTCTCTTTAATTTTTGCAATAATTATTTTGTGTTTCCACTGTAGCAACTTATTTTTCAGAAGTAATCTTAACTACCATTTAGTTGGCGTAGTCGTGTTTTGCATTAAGTGCTTTATTGCCGATAATAGCAGCGATAGTTAGATTTTACTTTGGAGGAGGTATCCCAGGGTTAAGGATATTATCTTTTGATTTTTTGGTACATTTTTTCCTCTCGTAAGTGGTAGGAACCAGTGTATCCTTTCTTCTTTTCTTTCTTGACAAGTCTCAGCCACTGATTTAATATGGCCGAGAGGGCAAAACTGAGGCAGATGTTAAGACAGGAAGCAATGGAGGAGGGACTGGAAGGAGAAGAAGCGAAAGCTTTTGTCAGAGACGAACTTGAGAGATATGATGCGGAGAGGAAAGCAGCTGAAGCTAAAGAGGAAAAAGAAGAAGCTAGGAGGAAAGAAGTGGAAGACCGGCTATTACAGCAGAAGAAGATTGAGGAGGAAATTGAAATCCGCAGGATGCAGCATGAGGAAAGAGAGAAAGAGAAGAAGAGACAGCATGAGAAGGAGAGGGAGGAGAGACAGCATGAGAAGGAGAGGGAGGAGAGACAGCATGAGCTGGCACTTAAAGCTCTAGAGTTCCAAAGTCGTGGGGCTGCCTCTACCTCCAGCAATGGAGAGTCTTCTCCTCATTCTTCCTTAACTGACCCTGCTAACACTCAATCTCTTCAACTAAATGCTATGTCTTTCACTCTTGAATCTTTTCCTTGTCCAAATGAGAAGATTGACACATGGTTAGAAAAATTTGAGAAAATTGCAACTCTGTACGGGTTAGAGAGGTCGCGTTGGAATATGAAACTTTCCCAGGCCCTAAAAGGTTCTGCTTATGATGTTTATTCTAAGCTGGAAAGTAGCCAACAAGACGACTACGATGTGTTGAAGAAAGCGTTACTGGAGCGCTTTGAAATGAACGCTCGCAAGTTTTTGCAACTGTTTCGCAACAGCCGGAAAGAGAATTCTGAAACTTTTCACCAGTTCTCATCTCGTCTTAAGGGATATCTAACAAAGTGCCTTGAGCTTTCGCAGCTCCCCTCTACCTATGAAGGTCTTGAGGAACTTGTTCTAACTGAACAAATAAAGAACACTTTGTCTGCTGATACCCGGAGATTTCTCGCTGAGCAGGGGGCAGAAAAACTTGAAGACATTTTGGAAAAGTCTGAGCGTTATCACAATGCGCTGGCTGAACTACCGGCCACAAAGCGGAAACCGACAGAGGAGCATTTTCGAAAACATAACCTAGAGCAATCTTCTCAGGCTTCTAACCAAAACAACCACAGAGAAACTGGACCTCAAAACCCCCCTCCTGAAAAATCCAAGTTCTACAAGAACAAGTACCCCAACCACCCCAAACAGTCTGATCAACCCGACCGCCCTACATGGCAGCGTAGCCAGAAAGGACAAGGTGGCAAAGGGAGAACCCCTGAGCACGGGACATATGATCAGACCGAGCACACCGAGCCGAAACGCATCGGATGCTTATTGACAGTCTCGCAAGGCGGAATTATTGACAGTGATTCCCAACCTGTTGGGGATAGACCCTCAACGCGAGGTACTGTTACTTTGAACGGTTCTCAAACTTCTTGCTTATTTGACACGGGGCTTTCTTATGATTGCATTGTTGCCAGAAAGCTGGTTAAACCCGGTCAAGAGACAGGAGAGACCGTCAAACTTTGTGGAGTTCGTAAGAGTGATGCACCTACAGCGCTTCCCATCGCATTGGTGGAGATACACTCTGACTTTGTCAGAGGTGTGATCAAAGCAGCTGTTATGGATGATCCCATCTACCCAGTCATACTTGGCGGGAGATACGTGTGTATTGGGAAACCGGAAGAGCCGATTGTGGCAGCAGTAACTACAAGAGGGCAAACCAAGAAGGAACGGGAGCCTGCGCCTAATTTGTTACCTATGGAACTTAAAGAAGCGCAACAAAAGGATCCTACTTTGGCACCCTGCTTTAGGAAACTGCCCATGGCAAAGGAACCCAAACAGCACGGGGACATTTTTTCTGAGGATGGCGTACTTTATCGGAGAACGGGCAAGCCTGACCAAGGTTACAACCAGCTCCTAGTACCGAAACAGTACAGAAGCCAAATCCTAGAAATGGGGCACTCTCTTCCCTTTAGCGGACACATGGGACAGAACGCCACAAACCAACGTATAACCACTCATTATTGGTGGCCAGGAGTAAACACTGATATTATCAGGTACGTCAAATCCTGTGCCCAGTGCCAACGTGTACCACCCAAGCAACGGACACCCCCAGTCCACATGGGTGAAATGCCAATAATGGGAACACCATTCGAACGGGTTGTGATCGACATTTTAGGGCCTTTCGAAAGGACTAAAAGAAGGAACAGGTTTATCCTGACCTTAGTCGATACATGCACTTTATGGGCAGAAGCTATCCCGCTAACATGCGCAGATGCCAAGCATGTCGCAGAAGCCCTCGTGCAGATTTTCACTCGGTTGGGATTCCCTCAGCAAGTGTTGACGGATAATGGATCTCCATACCGAAACCTGTTGATGGATGAGATCGTTAAGATCTTGAGGACCCAGCACATCCACACTAAGCCATATACTCCGGCCGGAAATGGGCTCGTGGAACGTGCTAATGGAAACCTCACCATGATGCTAAGTAAGCTGGCACAAGTGAAACCTGAAGATTGGGATCTCTGTATTCCTGCAGCATTATTTGGCTACAGAGAATCTCCTCATACTTCCACAGGATTTCCGCCAGCTACACTCTTATTCGGCAGACCCATTAAGGGCCCGCTTGAAGCCTTACTTCAGTCTCTGACAGACGAGAAGGCTGATGAGACAGTTGTCTCAGCCAGTAAATATGTGTCGGTTTTAAAGGAACGGTTGAAACTAGGGTGGGACCTAGCAACGACTAACTTTAAGCGAGCACGCACCCAAGCACGCTAACCGATACAGGAAAGTCGCGGAAGAGAGAGAACTGGAAGCAGGAGAGAAAGTTTTGGTGTTGCTCCCTACCGAGAACAACCAACTGAAGATCGGATGGCAAGGGCCGTTTACCGTCCTGAAAAAGATTTCTAAGGCTAACTACCAGATCTCTATTGAAGGAAAGGAGAAGGTTTTCCATTTAAATCTCTTAAAGAGATACTTGGAAAAACCAGTGCCAACCTCCGACCATCTCCTGACGATCGCCAAAACTGACGAAGATGACGATAGTGGCAGGGATATTCCACCGCTATCACAGGAAATCTTTCAAAAATGTCAGAAGCGGCGACGCTCTTTCAAGCGCGCATATGAGACATTCCAGGGGAAGGAAACTTTGAGGAGTGGACTTGAGTAGGAATTGGACAGAGATGGAGGGGGAAGAGGAGAGGGAAGAAGACAGACACCCCCGAAGCTACGGTTATAGGAAATTAAACTCCATAACGTAGACATGGAGTGCTTCCATATCTTAAAGGGGGGAGGCTCTGTCACGTAGGGTTTATATTCATTTAATTTCCTACATCTTCTTCCTATTCTTTCACCCGATTTCTCTCTTTTATTATCTCTGTATTTCCTTTTTCCTGTATATTTTTCATCCATTCGTTTTGATATTATTATTTTTCATATAATTCGCAAACTTTACCTGTTTTCCTTTCTCTAAAAATGAGAATCGCGCTAGGACGATATTACGTAGATGTCAGGGCTGCAGGGCGTCAGAAGGCGTGATAAGTCGGTTCGCTGAACATAGGACGTAGCAAATCGTCTACATTCTCACCGAGCGCGCGAGCTTCTTCTCGGCATAAGTCCCGGTGAGGTGTGATACTTTACATCTGCACCGGTCAGTATCCAGACATTTGTCTGGAAAATCCCAAACTGACACGGCGCTCACGGTGGGCCATGGTCAGCTGTAGTGTGAAAACTGCCCTGCATTGGAGTCAGGCTGTCTGGGATTTGAAACTGACACGCGTACATCGTGGTCAGTAGGTGACAGTTACGACACGCGTTAAGCGGACGTAAATGTTGGGAGTAGGGGAGATAATTTCGCTTGGCGAAATAAGTTTGGGCCCTTTGTCTGATTTTAAGATATTGGCCCGAGTTTGAAACTTTAATTTCATTCTCGCTCATAGACTCACAGTAGATAGGTTGCTCGTAAACAGAATAGCTGTTAGCGAAGATCTCAGTTTGTTTCGGCAATTTGTCGAACTTCTAGACTTCCAGAAATATTTTCAGCAATCTTATTCTTAAGTTGTGCGACTACCTGTAATTCTGTGGTTGAGGTAATTAATATGATAGATATATAGATTTTGTGAGTGTTAAAGTGTTAAATCGCTTAATTCATTTTAATCTATTTCTTTAGCGCAGAAGAGAAATAAAGTGGTAGGCTATTATATTTTCTAGGGAAGCATTCAGTGGAAAGCAGAATAAAATTAAATTTCTAGCTTATAACGGCAATTGTAGCTATTTATGAATTTAATTTAACCGGTAATACTCAGTCGAGTGTATTTTTCTAAACTAACGTATAAACTCTAGAATCGAGCCTCATGAATGGTGACGGAATACGCACGTGTTCCTAATTCATGAGGATTGCTGATTTTTAAATATAACTTACGTCACGGGAAGTTTAAATGATAAGCAAAGCTCTCTGCTTGCAAGTTTAAATGTAAGTTATAACCAGTACAGATTCTGTTTATTATATTATATGTATTATTTTTCCTCCACACAGTGAAAGTTTTGGGGTGACCCTAACTTTACCAGCACCTAGTAGTAGTTTCCATACTTGTGAAGAAATAGACAGTCCTTATTTTGAACCACGTGGGTTTCTTAAGTACCACTGGTCTAAACAGTGCATATGCAACTCGAGTTAGCCAGAAATACTATATCCCAATAACGGGTTTTCAAAGACTGTAATGATAAATACTGGACCTTGGAGCCAGATCTTAATTTCTTCTAGAAACTCTACGTAATCTTTCTGCCTGGTGGCGCGAAATACTTCAAGTATTAACTAACATTTCCCGACTATATATATAGATATATATATTTTTTGTGGACAAATCTGTGGTGTGACTAAAGTGAATCCTATATTGAGGGAAGGCACCGACCTGACATTCATCATTGCTAGAAACCTACGCTATTGACACTGTGCTCTGCTAACTCCCGCGCCTGGAATAATTGTTAGGTGACTTAATCAGACATTTGAACAAATTTGCACACCCAAGTAGTCGTTCCCGGAGACTCCGAGTTAAATACGTCTTTTGGAACTGGGGACTTCTTGGCAGAAGACTGCATTTTTTTTGAGTCTGTGTGAAAATCTAAAATCAGTGTGTTCCAAGAGGCAGCGAGCAAAGTCGTGAGTACCTGTATGAGAGGCCATGGCGGAATGAATGAGTGTACGCTGGTTTGAGTGATATTTTCACTATTATATCTTTGACACCCTGTTGCTGTCCTATTTTTTTTTCAATCTGCATAATTTGTTGCTAAGGCTAGAGTTCTTGTGTTTTTGTCTTAGGTTAAATCAGATTTTTTTTTCAAACTCTGTGCATATAATTACGAGATAAAACATAGAAAAACTCTTAGACTCAAACCCTATGTATCTGTGGCTCGGGCGCCATCATCTGTTCTCTTAACGGGGCCGGGCTAAACCTAGAGTTAACACTATAACGGGGCTATCATCCTTGCAACATTTCCTTGAATTTTTATGACTATGTGTATATGTATTTTCCTTGATGTACTTTCTTTGATGTTGTGAGCCGATTTTTCCTGATATTAAAATCGCTCTTGAACTTAATAATAGTGTTTGGTCAGCTCGTTCTAGATATATATATATATCATTGTTATAGTTTTCCCACGTCTGTGTGTTTACCTGTCGTCACGTGTATGTGCGTGCCTATGAGTGATAGAAATATACGTAATATGTATATTGGTGTAGTCTGTCTGACGCTGTAACAACTGTTGTAGAAGATAGGTGAGAGAGAGAAGAATTCTTTTCGCTTTCAGAGACAGCCACTATATCAAAATCTATCATCTCACGTGTGTGGAAATTCTATTACCTTTCACTAACTCTCACTGAGTCTATCACCTATTCAAACCTATTCAGAAGGGACCAAACCTAGTCTTAATTCTCCTATCGAAAATCTACGACAATCCTTCACAACAACGTCGGCAGAATAAGCATACTCAGCCAAAGCAGTATTGTTCTCGC
>JAMPIV010013064.1:0-106797 GCA_024509875.1 Oreohelix idahoensis | reverse complement strand
CCCCAAGGAAATAGAGGAGAGCCAGAAAAGAAACCAGAAGCAAAAACAGAGCGAGGAGCATGCAGACAATAAAAGTAGAAGGTCGCCATAAGCAGCTACGGAAGAAAAGCATTAAGTAGATTCTAGTATTGAGCGAAGTCAAAAGAAGGCAGAGAAAAAAAACAGAGAAGAAAGAGAGAGCACGAGAGTAGCCCTTCTCCTCCTCCCCCACCCTCACACTCATCCTCTCGCCCCTTTCACCCCATTCCCCCCCATCTTCTCCTATCCCCTCCCTCCACACCCCTCCCTCCCTAATCACACCCACTACCCTACCCCCTCTCTACTCTCTATTATAATATAATAATATTAGTATCTATCAATATTCTATTGATACTATTATACGTATCTATATATACTATTATCATCTATCATTATCATATATAGTTATTATAATATTACTGTACGGATATATAGGATATATGCCATAGTTTCACAGGCGGTTTTTATGAGTTTGTAGTAAACTGCTTGGTGCTAGGGTATATAAAAACCATTGCCTTCTACATTGTTCTTTACAGTAATCAAATGCCGTATACTATGTTAACACCTTCGATTATCTCTAAGTTTTATTTTGCTGAGGTTTATTTGTTTTTATAACATGAATTGCATTCGTTTTTGTCATCTGTTACTAACGAATGCAGCTCAATAGTGTTTATGCGCATTTTCTTGAAACAGTATCATTTGCGTTACGTGAAAGCAAACGATTTGGTCGGTGAACCTATTCCGATGTCTATGAAACTGAAACTCCTAACTAAACGCTGTATAACGCCTACACACAAAAAAATCATAGTTCATTGGTTAAAGCAACTCAATCATCCTTATGGGTCTTCTATCGCATTACATCATAAGGCGTTTACATTCGTACTTTAGGAGACTGCATGCATGTTGAAAGTCAAGTGCATGGTTGCAGGATCTTTTAAACGTGCATCAGAGGTACCATCAGTCGACTTTGGCATCGGTTCAGAGCCCACGTTTGTCTCAGTCTGAAGACCTTGGCCTCTGCTTTCGGTGACGACTGAAGTGACCTAACAGAGTGGAGAGATCGACTTTATTTGGTTTTTACACTTCAGAGACAGCCGTTTAACAAGCTTCCTCAATGCGCAGTCGATATCGCCTGCAGGACATCATTGTGACCCGATCCACAATATGTGTTCCGGAATAGAATGTTAGAGTGGACTTTAGGTCTTGCAACTTACTCTCTTCAGAGGACTATACTCTCACTCAGCCAGGACTCGCTACAGTTGATGCAGACTTTTTTTCCAGGACACAACCATCTTGGCATCGTCCATGGAGCAGCGGACTTGGTCAATGGCGTCGGGTTGGTTTAGTGACTGAATCTTTCTTTTTTGTTGCTAACGTATGATCAGAGGTGTATGGGTATCACGTAGGCTGAAATGATCACTGTTGATTCGGCATTCCTCTGGTCCCTGATGAAGTCGCCGCAGGTGGTGGTGAGCGTGCTAGTTGGCTGATGGGGATTTATGATCAGTTATACAGGATAGGAGTCAATTGGTGCATTGACGGAGGCTTTGTAACGCCTTGGTCAACGACTACGTCAAGCAATTCTTGACTTGTCTTCACATGGTTATGGTTGCCAAGTCTGTGATTAATCTATAACCAGGACAGCTCGAGCCATTTGTGCAAACGGATTGACACAGCAGTTCTGACTGCCAATCAATACGTACTCCACCCTATCCTGGCATCCGGCATGTCTCAGAAATGAGTTATGCTGATATATGCACTGTGGTGAGCTTCATAGGATAGTTAAATGTCGGGTCTCCTGTTTGCTCACAAGCGCAATTTCGTTGTGATCGGTTCAGGCATCAGGAAAGTAGGCTGGGGAGCATTCCAAGGCCTTTCATAGTTAGTTTGATGCATCCAGGCTCCAGCGTAGATGCGCAGACAGCTGATCTTGTCATGCAAGATTGATTCAACTATACAGGAACCATGTTCCAGTACGCTTCAAAACAACTGTCTTGACCAGTAATGCATATATACTGTCATGATTAATAAGCCAAGTTAATTATCATCGTTTTCGTGTTCTCAATGTTAATGTCCAGTTCATATTCATGACTTATGTTGTTGGCTTACTTCACTAGTTCCTGTAATTCTTGTTCACTTTCAGCTAACAAAACTGTATCATGTACATATCTAAGGTTATTTATTGATCTTCCACCGATGTTCAGTTCTACCATAAGATAGAATGACTCAGTGACAGGCGGACAGTCAAGTAAATGTATATCCCTTTTGAGAATGAGGAACTATTAACTAACTTCTGTATATCCCTTTTTCTTCCGATATTATTTAATTTGTCTCTTGTTGTTCCTTTGGGGGTGTCCTCTGCGGAGACAAAGAAAGGGTAGGACTACTACTTCCTCAGTCATGTCATAAGATGTGACCAATATGAGGTTGCGCATGGGACTGGCAACCTCATCATGAAAAACATATTGCTACAGAAACAACCACTGTGAGAGCACATAATTGCTTTGGTGCAGGTTTTCTGCAAAGGGACCAGCTGTGATAGTGATGGCACCATGCTCCATAAGGAACGAAAGATGAAATCATATTTATTTAATTCGTAACCGTCATCCGTGGTACCGACCTACCTCATAGTCATAATCTAGCGTCTCATTCAACCCAGCTCTCAAGTCGTTGCCAGCCAAGCATTCGTCACAAAATGCCGTAGTTACAACAATAAACACTCTGTTCGGAGAGATAAATACATTTCCTGTGAACTTCTTTATCACAGGATCTGTTTTTATTTATATTTATTTTATTGTTTTGTTTTTAGAAATGTATTAAAGTCTATGTCTGTCTAGTGTGTTCCACTACTTTGCCGTTCATTCAAATATGTGCTGTTCAAGATGTCTGTGCGCGTCCAACATCTATTTATCTATCTATCTATCTATCTATCTATCTATCTATCTATCTATCTATCTATCTATCTATCTATCTATCTATCTATCTATCTATCTATCTATCTATCTATCTATCTATCTATCTATCTATCTATCTATCTATCTATCTATCTATCTATCTATCTATCTATCTATCTATCTATCTATCTATCTGTCTGTCTGTCTGTCTATATATCTAGCTATCTATCTAATCTATCTATCTATCTATCTATCTATCTATCTATCTATCTATCTATCTATCTATCTATCTATCTATCTATCTATTTGCCAGTCTGTTTGTATATTTGTCTGCTCTGTCTACCCAGCTGCAATTGTGGTTGGTCTGTCTGTATATTTGTCTGCTCTGTCTACCCAGCTTTAAATGGGCATCTGACCTGGCTCTTGAGTCAGGGAAGGTAAATGCAGCTAAGAAAGGAACTGGTCACCTGACCTCCATAAAACAAGCTGGGTCTAGTATGGTGATAATCCATCTTCATAACCCCCCACCCACCCCCCCCCCCCCCACCCCACCCCACACATTTCCCCAAGCCCCCCCCTTCCCTACGCCCCCCCCAAGCAGGTTTAGTCTGATTATGGCTGTGAACTAGGTACCACCGCCGTCTTTTATAGCAACTAAGAGATGGATAGACACGAACAGTAAAGCTGTCGGTTCGGCGCACTGCAGCGATACTTATTAATGATATGACAAAACAATGTACATTTAATACAGATTTGCGAACGGCCTTTTAGTGGGGGTGGAGGAAGTCAGATAAAACAGCTAAATCGTATGCCTATTTGTTTTTAAAAACAATTACAGGTGCACTACCAATTTTCCGACATCCTTCGTTCCTAAGCTTTACCGGATTATTCGTTTCGCCGGACCAACAGAGGTTACCTAATAACAGTTCAACAGTACACCTCTGACCCACCCATTGCACGTACATTTGCCGCGCGTCTGAAGCACCATGGCTACTTGGTAGTTAAACAAATATTACATTTAAATTAAATAATCAAATGATATACGGGTAGTAGTAGCAGTAGTTGTAGTAGTAGTAGTTGTTGTAGTAGTAGCCCCCCTTCAGCCTAACTGATTATGGTGATGCGCCCCTGAGGTGATAGACCTCAGCTGGCTTCTTTTTTTTTTGTGTGTGGCCTGGTGCTCCTTTCTGTGTATTCTTTTTTCTTCTGCTAGTTGTAAGAGCTTGTTTTCGCCCAATATGAGGTGGCGCCGTCAGGAGCAGCGCCACTTGGTGCGTTCGGGAGCTTCATCCTACCAGGTTGCTGGATTTATGTCTAGTGCCCTCATGTCTCTCTTGTACACATCTCTGAACCTCAGCTGCGGTCGCCCGGCTGTTCTTTTGCCATCTACCACCTGTCAGAAGAAAACTTCTTTGCGGATACGACCATCTTCCATACAGCGGACATTAGTATAAATGATATATGTTCATTGGCATCACTTGTAATTTTGCCCGGATTAACAGAGGTGCTATTCCATTCATTTCCGGAAAATCGGCAGTATATCTGTACCATGCAGCGTCAGATTGGCTAAGTGATTAGAGCGCCTGCCTTTCGCTGCAAAGTTACCGTGCTCCGGGGTCGAAACCTGGTATCGTCACGCTCTAGTCTACCCAGTTGTAAATTGGTATCTTAGTTGGCGAAGACAAAGGCAGCGAGGAAGGGAATTAGTCACGCCACCTCAAAAAAAAAAAAAGCTGGACCTAGTATCAATCAATCAATCAATCAATCAATAACCTTTAGCTCCCAGAGGAGCACAGGCCTTCAACAAACACATGCCAAGTTCTCCTGTAACGTGACATCTGCTCAAGGTCTTTCCATGTTTTCCTCATCATTTTCACCTCTGTATCTAGCTCTCTTCTCCAAGTGTTTTGGTCTATCTCTGTCTCTCTTTCCCTGTGGATTCCAGAACAAGGACTGCCTTGTAATGCTATCAACAGGTTTCCTCAATGTGTGTCCTATCCATTGCCAGCGTCTTCTTCTCAACTCTTGTTCCACCGGCTCTTGTCTGGCTCTTATTATCAGTTCCACATTTGTGACTTTGTCATACCATTTCAATCCTTCTATTCTTCGCAAGCACCCGTTTATAGAAGTCTGTAGCTTTTTGGTTGTTGTTTTTGTTGTTCTTCATGTCTCAGAGCCATACAATAGGACTTCACATTTGAGTTGAAGATTCTTATTTTCGTGTTGGACGATTTCTGTTGATCTCCATGTTTCCCAATGCAATGAAAGCTCCTCTTGCTTTTTTAAAATTCTTATTTTGATATCATTGTCTATCCCTCTAACTGCCAAGATATGTGTACGGTTCTACATCTTTTAGTGGTGGTTCTTCAAGTTCAACCTTGTTATCATTACCTGCATTTATTCTCATTATCTTTGTCTTTTCCCTGTGTATTTTCAGACCCACTTGTTGTGACCTCTCATCAAGTATTTTTATTTTGTCTTGCATCTGATTATGGTTATGGGACAGGAGAGCCAAGTCATCTGCAAAATCCAGATCCTCAAGCTGTTTAGTCAGATTCCACTGAATTCCATTTCTGTTGTGTGATGACGATGTTTTCATAACCCAATCTATTGCTAGTAAGAAAAGAAATGGAGACAAGAGGCATCCCTGTCGCACTCCCGTCCTAATCCCAAAAAGGTTCTGTAAGTTGTCCTTCATGCATAAAGAACTCTGCATGTCATGCCTTCATATGTTTTCTTTATTAAGTTAGTGATCTTCATGGAAACTCCATAATGCCTCATCAATTTCCAGAGCGATTCTCTATCTACACTGTCAAACGCCTTTTCAAAGTCCACAAATCAGATGTATAGCGGTGAATTCCATTCCAGGCTTTGTTCCACTATTATTCTCATTGTGGCTATCTGGTGTGTACATGATTTGTTTTGTCGAATACCTGCTTGTTCATCTCTCAGTTGCTTGTCTATGGACTCTTTTAATCTCTCAAGGATGATTCTGTTTAATACTTTTCTCGGCACTGACAGTAACATTATTCCTTTATATTTTGTGCACTTTTGTAAGTTTCCCTTCTTAGGCAACTTGACCAGATAACCTTCCTTCCATTCTGCTGGTATTTCCTCTCTCTCTCTCCCAAACTTTGCCAAGAAATTGGTATAATATTTCTGTAGAGGTATCAATATCTGTTTTGATGGCCTCTGCTGGAATGCCTTCTGGACCAGCTGCTTTTCCATCTTTCAGAAGCTTTATGGCTTTCTTTATTTCTTCTCTACTTGGTCCTTCACAGCTGATTTGTAGCTCCTCTTCTGCTGGCTGGATGCCTGGGGGATTAGTTGGAGATGGTCTATTGAGAAGTTCCTCAAAATGTTCTGTCCATCTCTTCATTTGTTCTTGTATATTACTATGCAATTTTCCATTCTTGTCTTTGATGAGGTCATTTGCTTGCTTATATTTCCCTGTTAGCTTCTTTGTGTTGTTGTACAGATCCCTCATATTTCCTTTGGCTGCAGCTTCCTCTGCTTCCCTTGCCAACTCTTCAATATTCTTCCTCTTGTCTCTTTTGATGTACACTTCATGAGCCTTGGCTTTGGGGCTTCTGGTTTTGCTTCTGTTTAAATCTGCTTTCTTATTTTTCCTGTCTTCTATCTTGTTTATGGTTTCTGTTGTTATCCATGCTTTGTGCCGATGTTCTCTTTTTCTCAGTACTTCTCCACATGTCTCGTTCCATATATTTTTTACTTGTTGCCAGTGGTCTTCCGTATCTGCTTCATCTTCCAGTTGTTGGAGTACTTGGTATTTGTTGGATACTGTGATTGAAAATGTTTCTCTTATTTCCTGATGTCTTAGATATCCCACATTATACTGTTGTCTATAGCTATGTGCTGTTGCAGATTTCTTGAGTTTTAATTTGTTTTGGCTAACAGAAGGTGGTGGTCTGATACCACATCTGCTCCTCTGTATACTTTTACATCATGCAATGATGACCTAAACTTCTTATTTATGCATATGTGATCAATATGATTCTCAGTTCTGTGGTCAGGTGATATCCATGTTGCTTTATGTATTCTTTTATGTGGAAATATGCTACCTCCTATAGCTGGTTTATTTGAAGCACAGAAGTTAGCTAATAGTTCCTCATTCTCGTTCATCGTACCTAATCCCTGCTTTCCCATGATATCTTCAAAGCCAGTGTTGTCTGTTCCTATTTTCGCGTTTAGGTCCCCCATCAAAATTGTGATGTCCTTTCTTTTCTTATTGTCCAAGACATTTTGTAGTCTGGTGTAAAAGTCTTCTTTCACAGATTCTTCTTTATCGTTTGTTGGTGCATAACACTGGATGATGTTTATATTTACTTTCTTTTTGGCTGATTTAAACCTTGCTGTTATAATTCGGGGTCCCCTTGCTTCCCATTCTATAAGTGCCCTCTGTGCTTCTCTAGACAGCATTAGAGCCACCCCTTCACTGTGGTGGGCACTTTCCTCCTCATGTCCCGAGGACAACACCACTTCTCCTGTGATCAATATCTTCCTCTCTATGCCCTTCCACCGTATCTCGCAGAGATCCAGGATATCAATCCCGTAATTTCTCATGTCTGCTGCTACCTGTGAAGTTTTCCCTTGTTCATATAGAGTACGAACATTACAGGTGCCAATCCTGGAGATTTTCCTAGACGAAAAAAGATTAGTCGGCAACACAGACTCCTTTCGGCTTTCTCTTGGTTGCTTCATGCGCCTCCTTTCTTGAGGACCTTCTTCTGTCTTGGGCGGCTGTGTTGATTTTTATTCTATATTTGACTTGTCCATGGTTTGTTGAAGGTTTTTGGTAAACAGTTTTTTTACGGGATGGGTAACCAGCCCCATGCCCAACCCTCCTTAGTCGCTTTTTACGACTGTAGGGTAGTGTTAACATTCTTTTGGGCCCCGGTAACACACGGGTGGGACCTAGTATAGGGTAGTGTCTACTCTCTAACACTTTTATCGTGCTCTACCTGTGTTTTTTCTATCTTGCCTTTCATTTATTCTTGATACCCGTATTTTCTCTGACTATTTTAACACGTGACTCAGGTTTCATGTTGCTATTTCGCATGATCTTTCCTGGGTAGAGATAACATAAACAACCCAGCTCTTCTACAGTATCTACTATGGGACTACTGTTACCAACAGATTACTGGTATATATATATATACAATGTATATATTTATTATTATATTTATCTGTCGGAGGGAAGGTATTTGTTTTTAGAATCAGGATGCTTTCCTGTTCAAAGATATATCACCCATGATTGATTGATACAGTTGTTATATGGATTATCTCACCTGGAGATAGAATTTGGATTTTGTTAGTCTGTGCCTTGTTGGGCCAGAAAACAGATTGTTCTTGTTTAGGTTTATGCAAGAATGTTTATGGTCCGAGTCTATGTTTACTCTGTGTCTATTTCAGACGATTCGGTCTTATATCGTGATATCTTGGTATGTCTATGTGGAACTATTTTTCCTTGTACTGTACTTTGGGGTCAGGTGCTTTCGGCGCATGAAGATACGTTAGAGAGTTCTTCGGTGATGAAGGAGCCTGGCGGGATGTCATGTCTGAGACCTGTCCAAAGTTTGTGATCTCTTCGATTGATTATGGGGACGAAGATAGTTTCTTATAGGATTGTTAAATCCATGAGTTCCCCAGTGTTGATTCAGTAATGCCAGGAGAGTGTTTGTGTTTGCTAGTATATTTCGTATGGCAAGGTAAAGAACTGTTCACTGAACTCTTTCATTCCTAGGCTCAGATGGGCAGACGTCGATATGAATTTACCTATGTATATGTCGGGACGACATGTTTATCTAGCAGCACTATATATGTTTATATGCAGCAACTATGAGGACAGAATATGCTGATTCTTGTAGAATCATTTATTGTTGATGAACAAAGCTTCGATTGAAGATTTACTATACATCCGTATAGTGAGCGTTGCTCAACAGGGAACCAGAAGCCATTTTGGAATCCTATGTATTTTGGGAATCCTATTTATTGTCGATCATCAATCAGAGAATCAGGTGATGATTAAGAGATCACAGTTATAAAGAAAACCCAATACTAGTGGGTTAACATTATCTTCACATAGATTTGCTGTACTTTACCTAAAGGAATCTTCGCTAGAAAAGAGGTCCTGTTTAGGAGTCAAGTTTGAACAGTATTTATTCACTGACATGCTCGGTCAGTAAGGCCTGATGATTGTATTGATAAACAATGGAAATCTAAGTGCTTGTTTACAGATGTTCCTTTGCAATGTTAGTCAACATGAATGCTAACTTATGATGGTAGACCATTGATCAACAATATGCCATTTATGTCAACCTGTGTTCCTGTAACGATGCTCGTACTGTCCATGTGTACGTCCTATTAAATAATATGAAACGACCACAGTAGTCCAGCCATCCTTGACTTCCACCTGTGATTGGAGTGAGTGATCTGTGCACCTGTCGAACTGTCATCCATTCGCGTTTGTCATCATTGACGTCTACACTCACCCATTACATCAGAATATACGCACTTAACAGTACACCTTGTCAGGGCCCCAACAGTAGGTAACCTGACCCATTTACAGAACATTGTGACTGGACGAGCTATTCACAAAAAAACCAGTCCATACTAATCTGGTGCGAGAAACAAAGCTTTATCAGTATGATGCCCAGTACAAGACCTTATCAACTACCTTAATTTTTTTTTTTTAAACCACCCTTCTCGCCCAGCCTCTTTTCATTCAGTATCAAACTTAGTACTTACATTGCTGTGAAAAATGAAAGACACAGAATGTAGAACTGAAATCCTTCAAGGGTCCATGTTTCCAGAATCTCCACCTCCTCCACATCATCATCCTTCACCAGAATACAGTCCAGGAGATAATCTGCTAATTCCATTTTGGAATCTCTGGCAGCGGGGTCGTTTCATGGCTGCGCTTGTTGTTCTTCTACAGTCTTGTGTGGAAAAGCAAATCTAAAAAGAATACGCCTAAGGTTGTGTCTAACATGGCCACACACAAAAAACAAGACGACATGCAGAACAAGAGAGAGAGATAGACTAACGGTAAGAGCAACAACAACAACGCTATTACTTCTCTTCTATCACCCACTGCTGTTAGAATAGGAGTTCACGTGGATGAGAGGAGGAAGGTGAGTACTTCAAGACAAATAACGATGACAAGACGACGGTGAGTACAATTAGAAAATGACGAAAGAACAACAGTTGAGCACAGACAGATAAAATAAAAGGACGAAGGCAAGTACAGACATATGAAAAGACTGAAATTAAGTTCAAATAGTTTAACTTTATATAAAAGTACGTGCTGGCAACCTTATCATGTAAAACTAATTACTACAAAAACCACGACTGCTAGAGCACATAAGTGTTTTGGTGAAAGCATAAGTGTTTTGGTGAAAGCATAAGTGTTTTGGTGAAAGCATAAGTGTTTTGGTGAAAGCTTCCTGCAAGATAGCCAGCTGCTATTGTGACTCCGTGCTGTTCAAGGGGTAAACAAGAAGAAGAGAGGAGTGCTAAAGTAACCACAATATCAATACAGATGTGATGTGTAATATACTGCTGTGAATAACCAACACATTAATTCGTTTAGAAATAAAAATGTAATCTGGTATATTGAAGTTCACTATACAAACACTTCTATTAACAGCATGATCTAAAATGAACACGATTGTGCATAAACTAATATTGAACCTACCTAGAAATATGTCATTCATGTCCGCGGCTTCCGTTCAAAATACATGACAATTTGTGCTTTTTTAAATGGTCAATTAGGGGGAATTCCCGCAGGCATAATAATAAATAATAATAAATTCTTTAAGCACCAAACACGGCGCATAAGGCAGAAACCAGTGCTCTCCAGGTTGTACGTTGTGACGCCACTCCTCTTAGCTCTTGCATATTGTTTAATCCCAACGTTCTTCCTTCTCTTATTATTGTTCTTCTGAGTGTTTCTTTTGGTCTTCCTTTTTTCCTCTTACCCTCAGGAACCCAAGTGAGTGCCTGCAATGGTATTCTGTTGTTTTGCATTCGTAGGACATGACCGATATATGACCATCGTCTTTTCCTTATATAGTTGGAGACATAGCTTTAGCCTTAATCCCTCCGTAAAATTAGTTTCATCTTTTCCCACCAAAGTTGTAATCTTCGCATTTTTCGGAATGGGAACTAAACTGTATGCCTGTTGAAAACAATGCGCATATTATTTCCATCCTTAATAATGGCGGATGTTTGATTTTTTTTTATGCAATTTCTTTAACTTTTCCCATTTGCATTTTGGGTAAGCATGAATACGTATCTTACGTTTATTTTTAGCAGTAGACAATGATGACAGTTCGTTCCATTTGAAGTACGGTAGCTCGACCGATTCAGTCGATAATACTTTACATAGTGATTCGAAGGCCGAGTAATAGAAAATTTTATTTTGAATTTTTTGCTCTTTAATGTACAAAGGCAAGATTTTAAAAGAAATCCTTACGTTAATAAAAACATGTTGTGATAAAACAGCTGTTAATTAACTAGCATAAATAAAGTCCTTTAGTATCATATAACCAACGGGCTGATCACCCGTTTGCCAGTCACTTCGATTACGGAAACAACAGCAGATGGATTGATTTGCCATTGCCATAAAGACGCCAATAGGCGTGATGGGAAACAATGGCAAAGAAAACCTATCTGCTGTTGCCCTAAGACGCCACTAGGCGTAATGGCCACTGACTGCTTTGACGGTCGGTGGCTAAGGACGGAAGAAGAAGAAGAAGAGTATCATATAGAGCCAATCCTAATATAGGGAAGTGAGTCATAGACATTTAGTAAATAGCAGGTAAATCTTGGAGGCCAAAGGAATGTAGTTTTACAGAAGAACGTTAATTATTCCCAGGACAGCTAAAAAAGAGTTATGAGGATGTCTTGAAAGAAGTCAGTGCGCATATTCAAACTTTCTTCTTCTCATAATATACCCGAAGAAAGAGGGTCGATCCTTCTCACTTTAGTAATAAGCTTCCGTTACGCATTGGTCTCTTTCAAGACATCCTCATTACTCTTTTTAGCTGTTCATGGTATTTTAATATGACAGGGGCTTCATCTGTAAAAACTTCCTCCCATGCTTCGAAAAGGAAAATGATTGTTGGTTGTGTTAAAACCATTTATTTGTGAACCCTATATCAAAGTGGTCAGAAAGAGGACCCTCACCATCCTCACCCTTATACATATCCTTATAAATTTTCTTTGGTTCATGTTTCCCCGGGGGGTCTCTGAGAGACAAAGAGAAAATGACTACTGCACCCTCGGGCACGTCGTACGTGGTGACTAATATGAGGTTGAGCAGGGGCTGGCAACCTCGTCAAGTTAAACAAATTGTGACAGAAATCCCTGTTACAAAAGTACCGGTATGTCAATGTTTGGTGCAGGCTTCCTGCAAGGGAGCCAACTTCAGTGGTGACTCCCATGCTTCGAAAGGAGTGCAAAGGAAAATGATGATGGTGTAAAACCATTTATTTGTGAACCAAACTTTAAAAAAACCAAAACAACATCAGCAAATAAAGATGAAGGAACGAACTTTATTTTCAAAGGGTTAAGAATTGAGCACACATGGCGGTCTAACATTCTGCCCAGTGGCGTAACTACCGTCCTCTTGGACTGGGCCCCATCAAGTGGTCAGAAGGGACCCTCACCCTTATACATATCCTTATAATTTTCTTTGTTCATGTGTTAAACGTTATTTTATGTTCCAATTTCTCTTTCCTCATATAGGACAATTTCCTTGGTACTTCAAAATGGTTTTAAGTTCTGATTTGTTGAATTGTATAGCCAACCCTGTGACACAATCATGTTCTCTTGCCTTGTAATTAATAGTCTCTTAATTACTGATTCCGAACGTTATTTCCCTACAACTGACATCTCTGATGGAGTCTCTATATAAGGAAAGTTTCACTTAATTTGTGCCCGAGGGACCCTTAAATTGTAGTTATGCCACGGATTCTGCCCTTACTCTCTCTCTCTCTCTCTCTCTCTCTCTTTCTCGCTCTCATCTTGCATACTGTATCCCTTCACGCCCGCAAGGAACAAACCTGGAGGACGTCATTGTCTGTATAAAGTCAGGTTTGCTTTCAACATCACATCTAGACCCCAGACATTCAAAAATGTTTTCATCGCATCCTCTGTATCATGTAGCCAGATATGATAACTAATACAGGTTTGGTTTGATTTTTGGAACAGGCACTTGAAAACCAGTGTTTGTCGTGTGCACTGTTCAACCCCATTTGGGTTATAATTAGGGTATATATAGGTTCCAAAGGTTGTTATAGCCGGGAGTTGTAGTTAGGATAAGCTCTCACTGCAGATAAATGCTTCTATGGTACGCGCCTCAAACAGCCTCTGAAAACCAAGCCCAGCTCCCGGCTTACACGTGTGGCTCAATTTGAGCCCGGCGGAACTGTTTCCACTGACGGGAGAAGGGGCGAAGGCGAGTCACTGGTGCCTTAAAACCAGTAGCTTCGGGCAGATAGGGCTCATGATCCTTGGTTGGTAGACTATCTAAGAGAAGGTAAAACGCTGAATTCAAACGTCCGCTGCCTAGCGGTAATATCCATTTATGGCAAAGGCTTCGGGAGTAAACCCTGAGGATAAATCCGAAGTCGGAGTCCCTAAGGCAGGCTAATGTTGATTCGACATTATTCTGGCAACTCCTGCGACGTGGCTGGTACCAAACTGTATCGGCTACTGCCGTTCCTTTGGATCTACCGGCTGCGTGGAGAGGGGGAACATGCTGCATGGGAAACAGATTGATCTCCATATCTTCTTCTTCTTCGTTCACCCTCAGATGTCAACTTGAATAAGTTCAAAGAAAGCAGTGGTCAGCCTGAGGCTGTTGATATCTCCGTAGATTTTCTCCAGGAATGGTACTGATGATGGTCATAAGCGTTTTCTCTGTTCCGCATATGTTGGGCACCTTTGAAGCAGATGTTCGGCAGTCATTTTATCAGTGCCACAGTCACACTCATCAGTAGTTCCTATCTTTAATTTGCTGAATAGATGATATCTCAATCTGTTATGACCTGTGCGAAGTCTGAAGATTACTACTTGTTCACTTCTGCTGAGCTGGTAATATGGATCATTTTTCTTATGGGCTGGATGCTCTGCTTCCCACTTGTGCCTGTACCTGCGCTTGATAAAACTCTTGGCCTCCTCATAAGTTATATTTGTGTCAAGTTGAGGAAGCTTTCCTCCTTCCTTTGCCAATCTGTCAGCCTCTTCATTTCCAGAGGGATGTTGCATTGTGAAGGGTTCCACTGTATCACGACTCATTTGTATTGCTGACATAGTCTGTGAAGTGTTACTCTTAGGTCATCCAGTTCAGCATTACTTTGACTTTTCAGCGTTGTAATCACTGACAACGCATCTGAGAAGATAGCTGCTGGTCTCTCTGAGCTTTCTTCTGTCATTATGATTTCTGATGCAGTTTTTTAGCCTCTGCCTCTGAAGTTACTTGAAAATTTCCCTGTGCGACTGCTATCTTTTTTGTTGTTGATGCCATTGCTTTAAGCTCAGGAAGACTCCTCCACCCCCATCTTCTGTTGCATTAGTTGCTGATCCATCTGTGTATGCATGGGCCCAGGTGTTGCTTGAGTAATGTTTTTCTTTATATTTTGTGGTTAGGACTTTCCTTTCTGTTTCATTTTGGCCGCATGGAAGATGGTCGCATCCCGAAAGATATCTTCTATGGACAACTGGCAGATGGCAAAAGAACAGTTGGACGACCGCAGCTGAGATTCAAAGATGTGTGTAAGCGGGACATGAGGGCACTGGACATAAATTCAGAAACTTGGGATGATGAAGCTGCCGATCGCACCAAGTGGCGATGCTATCTGCGTCGCCACCTCAGATTGGACGAAAAGAAGCTCACACAACAAGCAGAAGAGAGGAGAAAACGTCGAAAGTAACACCAGGAAAATTATCAGCTGAGGGCTGGCACCTCAGGGGCGCATTCTCATAGTCAGTTATGACTGAAGGGGCTATTATTATTAGGGTATATAGTGTTCATCATTCTGTATAGCATATTAAATGGTTGTTTTTCATGTGTGTTGGCTCTTCCAGGCTGTAATTTATCTGACGTTTGTTGTGGCATTGCTTAATATCTATGGTGTTTGTAATGTGTCCTCTTCCATGATTCTATACATTAGCGACAACAACAACAAAAAAAAAACTCAAGACTTAAAGGTCTTTTATAATCGACATACTTGAACGGGACGCGTCTCGCCAAAATTTTATTTAAAAAAAAAAATAAACAATAATGCTCTCTCTCGCTATTGACATTCATTTAAATGTATCTACTGGGCGTTTGTTGGTTTTTTGAATTGGTAGTTTTTTTTTAATTCTCGTATATTGTTTTTTGAATTGGTAGTTTTTTTTTTTTTAATTCTTGTACATGATATGTCCATATTTAAAAAATTTATTTTTATATATTTGTGTTTTTGTTTTCCTTGTCATTCTCATTTGTTGTGGTTGTTATTATACGTTTGTTCTTGTTTTGGTTATATAAAATTGTATTATGCTGTGTGGCTGTCTGGGTAGGTCAATCCTTAGTACAGTTTCTAGTGCTGGTGTTAGAGTTTTGCGTTCTCGCGTATTCAATAAGTGGTTTTCTGTGCTGTTCATATTTTTTGCATGTTAGCATATAATGTACTATGATGTTCTTCTCCAGACATGAATTAGCCTGTTCCTAGTTGAAGTCTAATCAGTTTTCTATTGCATGGCATTTTTGGTTATCTAGATACGCGACATGTCCGTGATGGATCTTTTAGCAGTTATTTTATTTCCAGTTTTCTGTCCATTTCTTATAATATTTTAAATCATACTTTTTGATCTCTGCTGTGCCTAACCGAATTTATGTGGTTTGGACTGCTTCCTCCTGTTTTTGCTTCCTTGTCGGCCACTTCGTTTCCTTCTATTCCCAAGTACGAGGGTATCCATGCTAATAATACTGTGAGCCTCTATTATTTATGTACTCAGTTACAATATTTCTTCTGCTGACATGAAGTAGACATTAAAAGTTCTTGAGATGTTACGTGAAGGAAAATTTGGCATAAGTTTGTTGAAGGCGAAGCCTACGCTCCTTGGGGAGTTAAAAGGTGAACGAAGAAGAATTCCTTTCAAATGCTTGTTCACACTGTCCATGTTTCTGCATCATACAAGTAAGAGCAGTAGACAAAACTCCTGATGACTTTCAGTTTTAGTTTGCTTGTTTTTATCTGTTTGGATGTTAAGATCTGTCTAATGTTGTTGAACATATTTTTGACATTTCTATTCTCTTCAGAACTTTTGTTTCCTATCTGATATCCTCTTCTAATATCTGTCTCAAGAAATGAGCAAATTTTCACGTGTTTCAATATCTTTCCATTTACTCTCATTTAGTATGATTTACGCTTAGTCGTTCCTCTTCTACCCTGGGTTGTGCAGGTTAGCCAGAGAGAGCATGCTGTCTTATCAGCTGTCTTCCCTTTGGCCTGGTTCCAGTCCTCGGTCCTTCAGAAATTGTCTGATGTTGTCCTTCCAGTGAACTTTGGTCGTCCTGGTGGTCTGGGTTCCTGGCTCTTGATTTCCCAAATTTGTGGTGGTAGCCAGTCTTCTCCCATTCTGCAGACATGGCCAAACCATCACAACTAGGACTGTTCCACTAAGATCTGCAAGGGTTGGGTTTCAAGCCCTGGTATTATTTAATAGGTGATCAACAGCACAAAGAACGGGAAGCGTTAGTATTATCACCTACACCCAGTGGTATGTACGAGTATTTTAAAGTAAAAGTAATAGTGATGGCACTTTAAACATAAAGTATTTTGGTAAAACACGAACATTGGAAACAGTCAGAGCACAGAAAGAAAAAGACACACATGCTCTCACATTCAAAATGAGGGTGATGAGTAACTAAGATGTCTGTAAAACTGGGCAGCTTTGTCTGTGAACATTTACAGTGTCATGTCATTATAAAGTAAAAGTAATCCAACAGCAGATAAAGCTGTGGGAGAGTGAAATGTTAGAGATTTCACTCTACTAGGTCAGCTTTATGAGGTGGGGTGACAAGTTTCCTTCCCTTCCTCAATGCCTTTCAAGATGAGTCAGGTACCAACTTAAAATTTGGTAGAATGGATTGTGATGTTACCAGGTTTCAAACTCAGTAACATTACCTTAATAAACATGCACTCTAACCACTTTCAATGTGAGTATCCTTACTTGCTTACTTAGTTGTTTCTCTTCTACCTTAGGGTGTAGAGGTAGCCAGAGAGAGTGCCATGTTATCCTATCAGCTGTCTTCCTTTTGACCTGGTTCCAGTCCAGTCCTCGGTCCTTCAGAGATTGTCTAATGTCATCTTCCAAGGGAACTCTGGGTCATCCTGGAGGTGTGGATCCTTGGCTCTTGGTTTCATTTTTGACAAACATTTGTCATGGTAGCTGGTTTTCTCCCATTCTGCAGTCATGACCAAACCATCACAACTGGGACTGTTCCACTTGGGTCTGCAGGAGGTAGGTTTTGAGGCTATGACATATCAACTGGTTGCAGACCCTGTTTCTTCTCGTCACTTGGACCACCTACCTGAAATACCTCATTTCCGAAGTCAGAAGCTGGCACTTGTGGGTTGTAGTTGCCCATGACTCACACCCGTAGATCAAGACTGGGGCATAGGTGGAGCAGTATACAGTGATCTTAGTCTAAACAATAATATACATATCTAAATAATAGAAGTGAGCTTCCACAGGTTATCTGTATCACCACAAAACTTGCCAGATCAGTAGATGTTTCAATGACTGGCTTGTAAACTTTTTGTTCCTTGAGAGCAGGACTTTCTTGTTTTTGGTACTCAACTGTCATTATAAAAGTTGCATTTGCTTTTATTAAAAAGTTCCAGTTGTCAGTATGTTAGAACGATTATATCCTATCTGCTGTGGTCAGTGCAGTCAAAATGCAGGGTGATCAAAAACTTACTGTGCACCTACAAATACCAAATCAAATACACATGCTTACTTTGTCTTGGATCCTTAGCCGCAGACTGGCAAAGCTGTCAGTAGCCGTCATGCCTAGTGGCATCTTGTAGGGCAGCAATGATTTCTAATTTCTTCTTTCTTATTCTTCCTGAAAGTTACTTTCTCTGGCAGAATCACTGTTTCATTGAAAGAGGGAAAATCCGGTTTGGCAGGAGCACTGTGACTTTTCTATTACTCTATGTTATGATATACTTCTGTTGTTTTGATGTGTCAGTTTTCTAGTGTCTCAGTTGTTCTTTCATCCAATTTTCTGTATATTTTATGACATGTCTTGACCTCACTAGATATTTCTTTCTCATTCTGTGGTAGATTTCTCCCTAATTTTCCAGGTTGTAAGCAATTTTCATACACTGAAATTTTGCAATGCAAATGGAATTTCAATAGGTTCTCCAGTCCTATGCCACCCGCTCTAGATCTAGATTACCCAATAGGAAACAGTGTCACAAACATTTGTAAGTTAGTTGGCAGTTTGCTGAGCACATCTTTAGCTGATGAAGTTACTGTTTGTCCTCTTAGCGCAGATGTTATTAAAAGCGCATCTATAAATATCACATACAAGACAACAAATTTGGCAAAAGTGATTTAATGATACAGTAAATTATTTACACAGCCTGGAGACGTGGCATATTTATATACATGTGCATTCTATAAAACAATCAACTGTGGCCTTTCAGTCTATCTGCATCTTCACACCTGACTTACCAAGTCCACATACAGTTGTTTACTAAACTGAGATAATCAGCATGCATTAGACTGCTACACAGAACGATGGTATGCAATCAAGCAGGAAGGATGTGGGTTAACAGTCATTCAGATGATCTGCTTTCGGTCACTGGCACAAATAAAGGTAGTCAACAACAAAGATCTAAAGCAGATATAACACAGGCTGCCACATATTAAAATGACATAAAGGCCTGTCTAACTTGTGCACACGTAAAATGGTTAAAGCTGAGACTTTATTGTCCTTAGCTGTAGTAAATCTCAGTGCATAGGTAATTCTTAATTGTTGTTGCTACATCTACGGAAATGAAGAAGCTGACAGACTGGCAAGGGATAGTTAAAAGATACATCTGCTTGATACAAGTATAACTTTTGAAGAGGCAAAGAGTTTTATGACCAGAAGCAGATACAGGAACAAACGGAAAGCAGAAAATCCAGGCCACACAAAAACTGATGCAGATTACCAGCTCAACAGAAGAGAACAAGTGATAATCTTCAGACTCCACACGGGCCACAACAGATTGGGATATCATCTATTCAAAGAACTAAAGACAGGAACTACCGATGAGTGTAACTGAGGCACAAATAAAATGACTGCTGAACATCTGCTTCAAAGATGCCCAACATATGAGGAACAGAGAAAGAAAACGTGGCCATCACCAGTACCATTCCTGGAAAAGCTCTATGGAGATAGAAATAGCCTCACATTGGCCACTGCTTTCTTTGAGAGTGTACAAAGAAGAATAATTGCTTTTGCTCATACATCTCCAACTAATTAAGATAGCACATATTTTATGTTACAGACTGTCATACATGAGTGCTTGCGCAGAACAGAAGGATTGTAATGATACAACAAGGTCACTAATGTAGAACTGATGACAAGAACCAGACAAGTGCCAGTGGAACAAGAAATGAGAAGAAGACACTGGCAATGGATAGGACATGCACTGCTAATAGCATTACAAGGCAGTCCTTGTTCTAGAATCATCAGGGTAGGAGATAGACTGCAGAAAACATGGAGAAGACAACTAGAGACAAAAATGAAAATGATAAGAAAGACATGGAAAGACCTTGAGCTGATAGCATGTGATAGGATTACTTGGCATGCATTAGTTGACTGCGCATGCATTAGTTGACTGCGCATGCATTAGTTGACTGCCTATGCTTCTTGAGCAACTGAAAGGTAATGAATGAATGTATGAATGAATGAATATTGTATGTGAAATGGGACCCAAAGATGCAGCAATAGAGAATGCAGTCAGCGACCCACAGCTTGACTGCTTGCATCAGGGTCAGCGAACCAGAGCTGACCAAGACCCTACTCCACTCCACGTGGTGGTCCTGGAAACCGGCTGCATCACTGCAGTTTGGCTGAGAGAGTAGGGATCGCAGAGGGAAGGCAAACCCGGTCCCAAAAAATGCTGTGCTGAAGTCGGATGTATCGACCAAAAGGTGCAGATATCACAGCTCCGGCATAAACAGACACAACGCATCCAACGTCCTTTTCAGGACGAACGAGGAAGAAGAAGAAGAATGTGAAATTCCAGTTGTTACATTCATTAACAGTCAAGATCATATGTAAAAGATATAGGTCCAGGAAATCACACTCCACAGTATAGGTCTTTTGTCAGTTCCCTGTGATACTCATGTTATTGTAGCATAGAAGTTTTTATTTTTATTTTAGTACATCACACTATCTCTTCTGAAAATCAATATGCAGATAATGGACCATGGATGCCTTTTTGGATAATTTATTTGTAGCTTTGCTCATAAAATAGAGTAAAGCTCAGGTGGCACTTGAAACGCATAACAGTTAAAGTGATTTATATATATATATCAGGGGTCTGGAAACAGAGGTGAAAATGATGAGGAGAACGTGGAAAGAACTTGAGATGATGGCATGTGACAGGAGGACTTGGCATGTGTTTGTTGAAGGCTTATGCTCCTTTGGGAGTGGAGGGTTATGATGATGATGATATCAGGAATGGCCAACTAGGTGACTTCTAGGAGCTGCAATATTGGAGAAAATTTTTGAAAGGGCCATCCATATATTTTTTATATATGATTATATCTCAAAATAAACATTTCTCCTAAAAATGAATGTCAGCAGTATCTCACCTTTCTAGTGTGATGTTTTGATAGTAGCTCTAAAGTAAAAATAAAAAATAATCCTATCTGAACATTTTTCAGAAACATTTGTGTACAACTTTGGAAATGTAATGACAGTCACACCACATGCTCAGGTCAGCCTCATGCAGCTCCTGAACCAGGCTATGCCATCCCCCCCCCCCCCTCCCAAAAAAAAAACATATTTACTATAACAATGCAGCTGGATGGAATAAGTCAAGAATATCTGACCTGAGCCTACGAGCTAATCTTTCATCACTGTAACGTGTCATGTGCAACTTCTTCAAGATATCCATAAATCCAGTTATCCACCTTCTCTTGATCTGTCATCTTTCTATGACCGCCTTCATTCTGAATTTATGTTTGCCCTGCTGGCTGATTAAGTTACTCATGGTATGGATACGCTGACTTAGTCCACCCTACAGTTTCTGGAGGCTGGACACACTGACATAATAGACCCTGCAGTTTCTGGAGACTTGGACACACTGTCACAATCAGCACTGCTGTTTCTGGAGATTAGGACACAACTGACATGATCTACCCTTCTACTGTTTCTGCAGACTGACTAACAAGGATTCCCCTCAGCAGTCAGGTACCCGTTTTATACAGCTGGATAAACTGCAGCATGATGAGACCTGGTTTTGAACTCGGTTCCCTGTTTGGATTCCTCAGTGTTAACAGAGAGTTGCTCCAGCCACAAAATGCTAATCTCCTTAGCAATACTACGCTGATATTTAAAAACTCATGAAGAAATACATCGAGAATTGGAAAGAATTCAAGACTCTCTCTATCACTTTTCTGGCACCGACTTGGAAAATGAACTCTGTCCTTCAGTGGCAAAGATTTACAGGCGCTACTTGCTTCAAAAAAGGAAGACCAAAAGAAACTGCTCAAAAACTAATAAGAGAAGGAAGAACTTTGGGCCTTAGATAATGTGCAAGAGCTATCTTCCAGTGGCGTAGCAACGAACAAAGAGCACTGTTTCTGCTTCATGCGCCACTTTGTAAAAAATTAACTTTTCTTAGATGGCACACTTGACCATATCTTTCCAAAGGCATACTGCAAACCACTGCAAAAACTTGTGTCACACTATCTGCTTAGCAAACTGTACTGCTTCAAAAGCTAACTTTTCTTAGATGTCACACTATCTTCCATTAGCAAAAATTGTACTGCTTCAAACCACTGTAAAAACTAACTTTTCTTAGATGTCACACTATCTTCCATTAGCAAAAATTGTACTGCTTCAAACTACTGCAAAAGCTAACTTTTCTTATCACAATCTATTCCACTAGCAAAGATTCTACAGCTTGAAACCACCATAAAACCTAACTTTTCTTAGATGTGTCAAAACCTCTTCCATTAGCAAAGATTTTACTGCTCCAAACCACTGCAAAAACTAATTTTTCTTAGATGTTTCAAACTAAAAACTAAGCGGTTTGGTCATTTTACGAGAATAAAGCCGATCTATTACCACTAAACACCTGCAGCAGTAGATCTGGTTTCAGGGCATGGAGATGATCAAGAGGCAGATGGATAGACAACATTATAGAAATCTGACAATAACACGGGCTCACAGCAGCCAGTGCGACATACTTCACTCAAGAAACAAATTTCAGCTCACCAGTACGCTTCACGGCAAGAGTGGACTTAAAAAGTCAAAGCTTCAAATTAAAATTACAAAACAAAAAATGTTGAAGCATTGTTAATCTGCGGTATTGAAACTCAATAGGTATACTACACTTGAAAAAAATCATAAATCCTCCATAAAAGATCGCAGCTGGCGTGTATAATCCATATCATCCATTTCTTCATCATCCTCTGTATTATCACTTTCATCTTCATCCTCTTCCTCTTCATCAAAGTCATTCACCAACTGTTCATCTGCGAGAGTAAATTATGCGAGTTCAGATAATATGTTATTACATGTGACACATTCTTAAACTTCTTATACTCAAAGAGAAACAATATTTCAACAATGAAAAAGAATATCCAGCTTTATATTAAAAACTCTACCATATTTAAGCAAACAGGCAAGCAAGCACACATTCACACACATATAATTGTACATCATAAGGAAAGCACATAATTCAGTTCAATTTATCTCATACAATTATGTCGATACTCTTAAAACTACAAAGACATAATTTGTTTGTATGGATAACACAATAACCAAATTTTATTCTTTATGTTTTCACAGACTGTGGCTACCTGATGTCATGATTTAATCAGTGAAAGAAATAGGTTTGGAATATCTCAGAACCCGATTTCATCAACCCCATCATCAAAGATTAGGTGAATTAAATCTTACTATTTAATGACCATTTTTTTTTAAACTGGTAGGATCCATTCTGAAAAACTTCTTCATAGTTCACTCACATATAACTACATCTATATATCTCATAAAGTTGGTGGTCTGTCTCAGTTTTCTCTCACTGCCTAACAGTTTTCTCCCTTAAAGAGCGTTGATGATGACCATGCTCCTTTTATGGTGCAGACATTCTTAGAATACGTTTTTCAGTTTGCTTGTCTTCCCCACATGGACTCATGTTCGTCTGTCTGATTTCTAATTTGCTGAACAGGTGGTATTTGAGACCCCAGTGGCCAGTTCTCAGCCTGATATTGACCACTTCATCTCTTCTTGGTAAATAATACAGGTCCATAACCCAGAATCCAAAATGCTCGTGGACAGCTGTGTTTCAGAAATCAGATATGTTCAGTTTTCGGATTTCGCCCAAAAATCAGTTTGAAAATCGCCCAGAGGTCGGTCGAAGAACTTTTGATTTTCAGATTATTTTGATTTTCGGGTGTTCGAATTCTGGGCTACAGATCTGCAGTATGCTTCTGTTATATATGACTGTGGGTGTTCCATAAGCCATTTTCCCTTGAAGCTATTTTTTTTTATTACTGATTTTATCTCTTCATATGGTGTCTTGTCCTCTGTTTTAATTTTGCTTCAACCGTCATTGGCAAGTCTTATCTGCTTTCTCATTTCTATACAGTTTGAACAACTAAAAAATTAATCCACATTAAAAAACTAAATTATTCTTTGATGATACATGATTCTGTGGATACACTGTTATACTCATTTAATTATGTCAAGAGACAATTCTATTTCATGCTTTTTTTTTTTTTTTGGTTAAAAAAACAACTTATTTTTTTAATCATTAAATTACTAAATATCATTTATAATTATTTACGACTCGGGCAATGAGTCATTCTCCTCCAGTACATTGGAAATCTTGAGTATAATTGAAATTAAGTAAGCTAAATTAGCACAGAGAGTTTGGCAAACAAGAAATTACTTCCTTATTATCTCCTCCTGACACAGAAAAATAGTAAGACCAAAATGAATGGTATACAAGAGATTCAGAAGCAATTCTAGTATCACTGAAATCTAGGCAGAGGAGCAGATGGCAACATTAAACATGTACCAGTGATTAGAAAATTCATTTTGGTACAGGTCCTCAGCCCTTAACTCAAACCCTCAGGGAACAAATGTGTTTTGGAATTAAGAACTTTTCAGAACAGTAGAAACGTACGGTATATTATGGTAATCTTGTAGCAGGAATCTGTGTCAGCATCCCATATGCAAACATGTTAATACTCGTAAAAATACATGCTTATTTTTTAAAAAATCTTGATTATTTATTATAGTCATAGGTCTTAATGCTCATTTCTCCTGTTCCTTTACTTGGTTTCTTGTGTGATATTAGGCAGTTCCTAGGCTGAGCAACTCTTTCAGTTGTTCTTTTGATCGTCAGCAGGTAGTGATCACTTCCAATCTCTGGCTCCCTCCACACTCTAGCATCCCGGACATACTTGAATGAGCTCCTCCTAACTATTGCGTAGTCAATCACTGACTTCTCATTCTTTGTTGGTTCACATCTAGTGTAAGCATGTATGCGCTTATGGGGGAACTTTTTGTGTTTGTAATGATAAGATTCTGTTCACTGCAGAATCTAAGGAGTCGCTTTCCATTGTTATTAAGAGTATCTTCTCCATATCTTCCGTTAACTCCACCACATCTAGCATGGTCATTTCCAACTCTGGCATTTAAATCTCAGAGCATAATAATTTCATCTAGGCAGTCATCCACTGTCCTTTGAAGCAGCTCGAAGAATTCCTCCTTGACCTCTGCTCTCTCATCCTCATTTGGCCCGTATACTATGACAAGGTTGACTATGATTTCTCCTTCTTTTAGTTTTACAACCATAATGCGCTCCGAGACAAAGTTCCATCCCTTGATATTATCTTTTTGGTTTTTCACCACAATGCAACCCACACCCCCTTTAGCTCTTTCAGATGTGTGTACACCACTGTAGAGAAGCGTGTCGCCATCGAGATCCATGACTCCTTGTCCCTTTTTCTTTGTTTCCATTATAGCCAGGATTTCGAGTTTTGCTTTCCTCATCTCTACCACCAGCTCCTCTTCTTTCCCATTTATACTTCTTGTGTTCCATGTTCTACAAGTCATAGTCCGTTCCAGTTTGTTGCCTTTAGAATCAGTCCAGTTTTCTCTCTTGTATTGCTCATAATCGTGATTTAAAGCAAACAGGTGATTGGCCTGTTGTGCCTTTGCATAGTGGTGGGGCTGCCTCCTTACGGCCTCCATGCAGGCCGCCCTCCTCTTTTTTCAGCCGGGCTTGGGACGGGCCTTGGCGGGTAATCTGACTTTCAAAGTGAAAACAGGAGATCGATGCCCCTTATCAACAACATTATTTTTGACAGCCATAGATTGGGTGATGCACCAGACAAAAGAGGGCAGTCCAAGAGGAATTTGTTGGACAATGTTTTCTACACTGGAAGACCTGGAATATGCAAAAGACATTGCACTACTCGTGCATTCACATCAACACATTCAAGAAAAAACCGATAGACTGAATAAGTATGGCCAGCAGGTTGGCCTGAACATCAATCTGAAGAAGACAGAGGTCATGACACTAAATGTGGGCAATCCTGAGCCAATAACAGTAAGGAACCAGAAGTTAGAACAGACAGACACATTTACTTACCCAGGATGCATAGTAACACCTGACGGCGGAACAAGCAAGGACATTAACAACAGAATGAATAAAGCGAGAACAGCCTTTGCTAGTCTCAACAACATTTGGAAGTCTTCCCAGTACAGCACAAACACCAAATTAAGACTGTATGAGAGCTGTGTACTTTCTGTGCTTCTCTACGGTGCGGAAAGCTGGAGAGTAACAGAGAAGGAAATGTTGAAACTGTCCTCCTTCCACACAATCTGCCTAAGGAAAATTCTCCGAATCTTTTGGCCAAACACCATCAGCAACCAAGAACTACTTATTCGGAGTAACCAGGACATGCACACCATCATATCTGGCAGACACTGGAGTTGGGTTGGCCACGTCCTCAGAAGGAACCCTGATACCATCACAAGAACTGCTATGCTATGGACCCCCGAGGGAAAGTGAAAGAGAGGCCGACCAAAAACAACTTGGCAGAGAACTGTGGAAGCCGAGATGCAATGAATGAACCAGAGTTGGGGCATGTACGAAGGATGGCCGCCGACCGAGCAAAGTGGAATAAATTTGTTGCTGCCCTACAAGACGCCACCAGGCGTGATGGCCACTGGCTGCTTTGGCGGTTATGGATCAAAGAAAGAAGAAGAAGAAGCTTGTGTAGAATAGTAGGACTGAAATGGTATGACAAAGTCATAAATGTGGAATTGATGACAGGAACCAGACAAGTGCCAGTGGAACAAGAGTTGAGAAGAAGATGCTGGCGATGGATAGGACACACATTGAGGAAACCTGTTGATGGCATTACAAGGCAGTCCTTGTTTTGGAATCTACAGGGAAAGAGAGGCAGAGGTAGAAAAAACACATGGAGAAGAGAACTGGATACAGAGGTGAAAATGGTGAGGAAAACAAGGAAAGAACTTGAGCACATGGCACAGAACAGGAAAACTTGGCATGTGTTTGTTGAAGGCCTATGCTCCTCGGGAAGCTAAAGGGTATTGATTGATTGTAATGCCACTGCACTAAGCTGGAGCCAATACATCATATAAAAGAAACCATACATGAAAAAATACAGGGCAAGTTAAAAAGTTTAGGTGACGAGGTCACAGGTTAGCACAGTGAACAATGTTTTTTGTTCATCTTGTATTACCTTGATAATTTTGAGCGTTAATATTAAGATCTAAAGATTCCTTGTTCAAGTCTGCAGCATTCTCATACATCTGAAAAAATCAGTGGTAAAAAGTTTGTTCAAAATATAATAAAGACACAGAAACAATGCACTGTTAGCCATATCAAAAAAAAAAAAAAACCAGGCATACATCTAATACATCTGTATTTCTATATTATCATTATATTCACATATAATGTCAAATAATTTACTTAAACTGTGTATCAAAGCCTTGAAAGTAGCTAAATGTTTGAACTGCATAATGTGTTCTGTGTTGCATTCTACTTAAATCGTATATGTCTCCTGATTTTCTGTGTTATTAACACTACATTGTTTATTTCAGAGATAGCAGAGCCCAGCAACAAGCCGAGAAATTCAGGAGGCTGATAGACCACCCAATGTACCAGAGAATAAATGGAAGGGGAAGACTGAAGCAAAGCAACTTTGTAGAGACAGTCAAAACAAAGATGAGAGCAGACCCCATAAATGCAATATCAACAGCTACGCCCATATGTACCACACACAAGCTACCAATATGGAAACAACAGTGCTTCCCTGAAATAATAGAAAATGTTTCTGGTATTGAGAGAAAGAACAGCCAAAATGAAACAGAAAGGAGAGTCCTAACCACAAAATATATAGAGAAACATTACGTAAGCAACACCTTGATCGATGCATACACAGATGGATCAGCAACTAATGCAACAGAAGATGGGGGTGGAGGAGTCTTTCTGAGCTTAAGCAATGGTACAAAAAAAAAAAAAAGATAGCAGTTGCAACAGGGAAATTTTCAAGTAACAGAGCAGAAGCAGAGGCCTTAAAAACTGCAGCAGAAATCCTAATGACAGAAGAAAGCTCAGAGAGATCAGTAGCTATCTTCTCAGATGCGATGTCAGTAATTACAACGCTGAAAAGTCAAAGAAATGCTGAACTGGATGACCTAAGAGTAACACTTCACAGACTATGTCAGCAATAAAAAAGAGTCAAGATACAGTGGATCCCTTCTCACTGCAACATCCCTGGAAATGAAGATTGGCAAAGGAAGGGGGAAAGCTTCTTCAACCTGACACAAACATAACTTATGAGGAGGCCAAGAGTTTCAACAAGCGCAAATATAGGCACAAGTGGGAAACAGAGCATCCAGGCCATCAAAAAAAAAGATCCATATTACCAGCTCAGCAGAAGTGAACAAGTGGTAATCTTCAGACTTCGCACGGGTCATAACAGATTGAGATACCATCTATTCAACAAATTAAAGATAGGAACTACTGATGAGTATTACTGTGGCAGCAATAAAATGACTGCTGAACATCTGCTTCAAAGGTGCCCAACATATGAGGAACAGAGAAAACGCATATGGCCATCACCAGTACCATTCCTGGAGAAAATCTACAAAGAAATCTACGGAGATATCAACAGCCTCAGGCTGACCACTGCTTTCTTTGAACTTATTCAAGTTGACGTCTGAGGGTGAACGAAGAAGAAGAAAAAGTTTATTTCTAGCTGTGCTTCACAATTTATAAATAATAAACTGTGCCTTTTTCTGATAAACATTCTAATATCATATTGTGTAAATCATATCTTATTCTTCCTTAAGTTGCATGCAGCTTGCTTAAGAATGTCTTGCCTAGACAGAAATGGTAAAACATTCAGGTGCCAATTTTTCATTCTCAGTAAACATAGTTAACTTTATACTATCTTCTCTTGTGGCTTTCTTTGTACAGAAAGCTGAAGGTTTTTTTTGTCTAATGGTATATCGCATCTTCACAATACAGCCACTTTTTCTGAGCTATAAATCTTGTTTCTCTAAAATACTGTTATTTCCTTTGAGCCATAGCTCTTGCTGCCCCGTGTAGTTCCTGGGAGTCTCTGAAAACACAATCCAGTTAAGTCAATGTGCACAGGCACATTAAATACAAGAAACACAACATAAACTTAAGTGAGTCCAAAATTGTGGTGGGACAAATTTGCAGGTAAAGTTTTTGTAATAAGAATTGAAGAGAAGTGTATGGTTTTGAGTCTAATCATCAAAGGGAGACAACTTGGAATTACGTCCCTTGTAATTTTTGGTGGGTGAGCAAGAAAAAAAAAGACACATGAGAAAGTTGTGGTAGGATGAACACATTTTAGGAGCGAACGGAAAAATCAGGGTCGGATTTTAGAACGCGCTGAGCGTAAGTTAGCAAGTGTGTGATAGAGAGATGGTAGTTTGGAAGTTCATTAGTGAGCGAGGTTTTTGATATTCATGTCTCTGGAAAACAAGCCATTTTTGATGTGGTTGGCTACTGTGGTTACAGACACGACATAACAAGAATTATGTTATCAAGTTGTCAAGGTTTTGTGTTTTTTCAAGACAGCAGGTATGATTGCAGTTTATATTGAAGACAGATTTTTGTTAGATAAAACAGAGACAGACATAGTGATCAGGTAAACTGGTAGAAAATCAACATCCCTGGCAGTTGTAGGCCAGTCTTCTAGCAAGATACACCAGAAGGTCACTAAGTGAAAAGTTATAAAGATAAACTAACTTTCTTAGAAGATCACCCAGGTGACATAGTGGAGAAATTAGACGAGAGCAGATCAGTGACAGATATGTACAAGAATATGATTTTCGGATGTTCGCTGAATTGAGAAAATGTACGAATGGGAATTATATCAAATTGAATGTATAAATCTATGAGATAAATTCGCAGGAGAAGCGGATTCTACTTTATGTAAATAAAACTTTGAAGTTCGTTTTACTGCTGTTGGAGTACAGTGTGTCAACAGAGTTAGAAACCATCAACCATCTGTACGTCTTGTCTAACAGTGCATTTCATCACTTGTTTACAGCAGAGTGTTTACATTGTCTGCTCACACATGATGACCACTGGTTAGGGCAGTGATCTGAACCTCTAACATCAACACTATATGAACACTATAAAGAAAAATGCAAACCTTAACCCACACAATCACGGCCACACTACCAATACATCACTTATGAAAGAAGCGAAAGTGATGTCACATTTTTTGCAAACTCCTCCTCCCCCTATCGTCACATCACAAAATCTTGACCCCCTCCCCCCTCACTGTATGACGTCATATGTGGATGACCCCTTTTATTTATTTATTTTCAGTTTGGAGGTATTCTTCCAAAGTGTGAAGTGTTGATTTTGAATCATTGAAGATTATTATATCTGAGGGCTTGTACATTTCTTGTTTAAACTGGCTGAGTATTATCGTGTATAGTAGCCCCTTCAGTCATAACTGACTGGGAATGCCCCACTGAGGTGATAGCCCTCATCTGCTTTTTTACCTGGCGTTTCTTTTGATGTGATCTTTTCCCTTCAGCTTTTTGTGAGAGCTTCTTTTTGCAAAATCTGAGGGGCACCATAGGAAACATCGCCACTTAGTGCGATCAGCAACTTCATTCTCCCAGGTTACTGGATCTATATCCACTGCATTATCCAGCATTGCCGTGAAGAAGGTATTTACTGCTTATCATCCCCTCCCCAATTCACTTCAGGTCTGTCATTCCATTGCAGAAGTGATAATTGACAACAATTCTACACAGTATTCTGTCACAAGCAATCTTTTTTTGACAAGTTACCTCCCGCCCCCCATTTCTCCTCTGTGGGCCAGATCTGAACTCCACCTAGGCCGGTCCAAAGCCTGGTTGAAAAAGGAGGAGGACGGCCTGCAAAGACACAACAGTCTAATCATCTGTGTGCCTTAAAACCTGATTATACGAAATGAAAGAGAGAAAACCTGAGTGATCTTAAAGGTGACAAACTGGAACGGACTACAGACAACAACTTATGAAACATGGATATAAGGAGTATAAATGGGAAAGAAGAGGAGCTGGCGGAGGAGGTGAGGAAAGCTGTCGGAGGAATGTAAAAAAGGTACCTTGGAATAGCCTAGTAGTGTAAGAGAAATAGCGACCAATCAGAATCGCGCATTTTTTTGGGACAAGAAAGTACACACAAGCCGCTTAGCCTAAAACTGACAATGGTGGACATGGAGAGGATTCATTTGTATTAGCAGGACATCAATTCAGTGGAAGTGTGTTGAAATGGTAGAACATGAAGACATTATACGTATTTCTTATGTTCGAGGAGGAAACAGAGTATGTGCAGATATAATTGAAAGTGGAAGGTTAGTAGTATTTGCCGAAATAATTGCAAGTTATTGGGTCCAGAAGTTAGTTATTACGGTTTTGAACACTTTCGATATGCATAGCTAAATGAAAGCTGGACATAAATTGGAAAAAGATACATGGAATGAAAGCTACATACCAGCCACTTAAAAGGAAATAAAGATGGGAAAGATTGATGGTGTATTAGAGGAAAAAGACAAAGAACAGTGGTGAACAGCAACACATATGGCCAAAATGCTTCAGCTGAGCCTGAAATATTTTATTGCCAAGTTCTAGTGACGTCACAAGCTTTCCGATACGTAAGCAGATGGCCTATATATAGGAGCGCTAAATTTGAAATTGGTACACATGATTCCAGTTTGTGCATGACGGACAGAAGGAAAGAGCAAGTCACGACTTCGTTCACTATTTGTGCAACTGTGGCAGCCTACCTTAACCAAGTCGATTGTCCATTGTGTATATTCTGAAGGCTGGAGGGTTCATGTCATAAGATAAGATCAAACTCGATCTACATTGAGGGACTCTGAAGTGGGAACTCCTAGTGCTTATTTGTCAGGGATCACTGCAGTGGGACCACTCATGTTCACTGTTATCTCTATTGTTTGAGAATATCAGTGAAGAGTTTCATCATTGTGTGCAACCCTATCAACTCTGGACTGGGACATTGCAGTCTATCAGCCCACAAGACTTTTAAGTTCAGTTGAACAACACATGAACTCATGTTACAATTTAAAAGTGAGCTGTCAATGAAGAGACTTTATAGAATCACAGAACAGTTTGCAGGAAATCTGTTATTCCAGTACTGTAGAACAGCGTAAAAATATAATTAACTGTGGATTCTTCTGTAATATATCTCTATTCTAATCTCAATCTTATTCACTGAAGACAGAAAGAAAAGAAAATTACACATCCGAAAGAGCTAGAGGGGGTGTGGGTTGTACTGTGGCGCATTATGGTGTTAAAGTTAAAAGAAGGAGAAACCATAGTCAACCTTGTCATTGCGTATGGGCCAAATGAAGATAAGCGAGCAGAGGTCAAGGAGGAATTCTTCGAGCTGTTCAAACGTCAATGGATGACTGCTTGAATGAAATTTTCCTACTCTGATATTTCAGTGCCAGAGTTGGAAATGACCATGCTAGATGGGGTGGAGCTATCAGAAGGTATGGAGAAGATACACTTAATAACAATGGAAAGCTACTCCTTAGATTCTGCACTGAGCAAAACCTGATCATTACAAACACAAGGTTCCACCATAAGTGCATACATGCATATACTAGATGTGAACCAACAAAGAACGAGAAATCAGTAATCAACTATGCCATAATTAGGAAGAGCTCATTCAAGTATGTCTGAGATGCTAAAGTCTGGAGGGGGCCAGAGATTGGAAGTGATCACTACCTGCTTACAATCAAAAGAACAACTGAAAGAGTTGCTCAGCCTAGGAACTGCCCAACATCACGCAAGAAACTAAGTAAACGAACGGGAGAAATGAGCATTAAGACCTACAAGCTGAGAGAGCCAGAAATTAAGACCAGATATCAGGGGCTTATTGCTGCAGAAGGGAGCAACACAGAAGAACAACTTGATGACTTGGAAACCCTCTGGCTTAAATTCACGGACATCATAAAGACAGCTGCTGCAGAAGCACGTGGTGAATTCCGGACTTGGGAACAAGAGAAAGAGGACACCTTGGTGGACAGAGGAAGTCAAAGAGAAAATAAGTGAGAAGAAAATGGCACGGAAACAATAATTAGGAGCTAAAAACACAACAGGACAAATGGAGACTTATAGAGAATATGTGACACTCAGAACAGAAGCAAAGAACAAGGTGCTAGCAGCAAAACAGAAGTCCTGGGAAGAATTTGGAGAAAAGCTAGAAAAAGATGCGCAAGAAAACCAGAAATTGTTCTATAAGCCCCTAAAGAACATGAGGACGGAAAAACAATGCCCTCTCAAATTTATAAAGGACAAGGCAAATTGCTAACTGCCCCGAAGGAAGTAATGGAAAGAACATTTCTCAGAACTCCTGGATGGTGAGCAAGGTCAAGCATCAGAAATGATAACCACTAGCACAGAAAAGAAAACCAATGATGGTGAAGATGACATAAAGATGGAAGAACTGAAGGCAGCACTGGAGAAAATCAAGATGGGCAAAGCAGCAGGGCATGATGGTATAACACCAGAAATGGTTAAGTACATGGGAGCATCAGGCGACCTATTACTCTTAAGGGTCCTACAGGCAGCGTGGTGCAACAAGACCATACCAAAGGATTGGGAGATTGCCATAATAACACCAATTTTCAAAAAGGGTGACAATTGACAATGTGGAAACCATAGAGGTATGTCCCTTCTCAGCGTCCCTTGTAAAATCTACTCTAGAATCCTGGAGCAGAGACTCCGATGTCTAGCTGAGCCACAATTGGATGAGGTCCAGTGCGGATTCCCAGCAAACCGAAGTACTCAAGACCTAATCTTCACACTCAGACAGCTGAGTTAAAAGGCCCTTGAGTATAAGAGTGAGATCCATCTTTGCTTCTTAGATCTGGAAAAGGCATTTGACAAGGTCCCCTGGAACAAACTCTGAGACTGTTTGGCAAGGAAGAACATTCCATCACCTCTGATTCATGCTATACAGAGCTTCTACAAGTCTTGCAGAAATTATGTGAGGACGGCAAACCATAAGTCAGAAGAATTCAGGACCACCACTGGTGTAAGATACAGTGATATCCTGTCACCTTATCTTTTCATACTCCTCATGGACGATGTCATCAAGGCATGAAAGGAGAGGACAGGGAAGTATTCAGTGGGGTACTGGAAGATGAGATAGGTCTGTATTTCAGAGCTGGCATTTGCTGCTGATGTTGCTCTGATTGCTAAATCAGAGGCACATCTCCAATCCAGCCTGCAAGTCTGGAAGGAAAAGCTGCAGAAGAGAGCGATGATCATAAGCAGCTCGAAAACAAAATCCATGGTGATATCACTTGAAGAAAGAAGACATCAGATTAAGCTGGGAGAAGAGGTCCTGGAGCAGGTCGACCACTTTAAATACCTTGGAGCTGTCATAGACCTGGAAGGGAGGCATCAAAGAATAGTTGGCTACCCGAAGAGCAGCAGCTGGTAGACTTTTTCAAGCCATAAATCGAGGATTCCACAGCAAAAGAGAATTTGGTAAGAAGACGAAGATGACTGTATACCGCTCCACCTATGTCCCAGTCTTGATGTATGGATGCGAGTCATGGGCAATGACTACAACCCACAAAAGCCAGATCCAAACCTCAGAAATGAGGTATATGAGGAAGGTGGTTGAAGTAACAAGAAGGGGAGCCGCGCTGGTGTAATGGCTTCGGCGTTGTACTGGCGACCAGGTGTTCATGGTTCAAACCCGGGCGTCGGCGTTTGAAGAAATGTTTACGGCCGGAAATTTGACTGAATAGCCTGAACGGCTCGTGATAAACCCTCTGTGGATGGGAAGGAGCAAAGCTCCTGACCGGGTTGGAAGGAAAGTCCTCAGGTTCCCCAGCCTCGCAATGACATGTCATTGGGCCGAAGGGCTGAAAGCCCAAGTGCCGCTGGTTAAGAAAAAAAAAAAAAAAAAGTAACAAGAAGAGACATGGTCCGCAACCAGACGATACATCAAGACCTAAAAACTCAACCCCTGCAGACCCAAGTAGAACAGTCCCAACTGAGATGGTTTGGCCATTTCTGCAGAATGGGAGAAGATCGGCTACCACGACAAGTATGGGAAAACTAAGAGCCAGGGATCCAGACCTCCAGGACGACCCAAAGTCCGCTGGGAGGATAACATTAGACAATCTTTGAAGGACCGAGGACTAGAATGGAACCAAGCCAGGAGGAAGACAGCCGATAGAATAGAATGGCGCTCTCTCTTACAAACCTATACACCCCACAGTAGAAGAGGAACGAATAAGTAAGTATTGTTAATCAGAATCGACCTCCTTGCACTCTGGGCAAACTCATAGGTGCTTAGTCTTCCTCAGCAAGTGTCAAAAAGTATGAATGCTAATTGTACCTGTAGCATGCTGGTTTTACATACGATGGATGCATCCTCTTGTGTCCATTTCTGCTAGTCCCACATTTAATGCCAAACTCCAACAGTCTCAGCCTTGTTGATTCATCCATTGCAGTGTCATTATCCAGTTAGTGATCTTTAATTGCCCTTAGTATCTCTCCCTTATCCATGTCCAGTGTCCCCACTATGGGTGCTCTCTCATTGCCACTTACCCCTGCATGACCAGGACAGTAGATCCACACCAGTTCTTGAGGACTTGAGGATTCTGTTGATTTTTCCCATTCCTGCCGCAGCCATCCGTTCTGAACTTTCTGAAGCATGGCTTGAGAGTGTGACAATATAACTGCCCTTGTTGAGGGAGTTTCAGACAGCCAACTAAGTGCTGCAGTAACTGCCTCTACCTCCATTCTCATGCTGGAGGTTGTTGTCATGTAGGCCCCACTCTGTTCAGCGATGACCCTGCCCTTTATTCTCGCAGAGAAGCCCCATCCTGATTTCTCACCACGCACTACAGACCCATCAGTGTACACAATGGCGTAATCATACCCAGCATGATCACTTATCAGCTGATTAATCTCCAGCTCTGCTTTTCCATTGCCCCATGATCTGCACTCTCTGCTAAGGCTAATGATGACCTGCTGGTAGTTTATCCAGTTCTCCCCTGACTTACTCCACTCTTCCCCTTTGGATACATTTTCAACCCTGGTCACCTGACCAATCGTAGCCTCTGCCTGTGCCATCCATGACATCCCCCTCTTGATTCTTGCTCCCTTGATGTCAGCTACGTTCTCATGTAGGGGTGTCTTTTGTCGGTGGCTACCCGCTTATAGATTTTTGCCATCACATATCTGGACCCAATCAACAGTAATCTGAGCATGTATTTCATTGTCATATTGGGCGTATCACACATACAGCCCAAAACTAGTCGCATCCCTTCATTTTTAATGTGCTCCAGTCTTTCACATTGTGACACTGACAACATGAGTATTCCAAGCCTGGACTCGATTACTGAAGTCACGAGTTGATGATACAGGAAGAACAATAGTCTCTGTTCCAAGTGTGCAGCAACCATTGTTTTTAAGGCTGCCAGTGCTCTTGCACTTCTGTATGATCAGTTCGACGTGATACTTGAACGATAGCCCGTGATCAAACATTACTCCCAGATACTTCAGCCTGTCTTGCCTTTCAATTTTCTGCCCATTGAAAGTGATGTCTGGAAAGTCTGCTTTCACTATGGAGTTATTCAAAGAGCACCACATCACACAGGCCTTGTTGGGATTGACCTTTGATCCGCTTTTCCTCACACCATTTAGAAACCGCCTGTAGTGTCTCTTGTATGCCTTGGACCATTTCCTATCTGTCTGAGCCACTTCTGTACATGAGTATGTCATCTGCAGAAGTTAATGTTCATCCCAGTCCTGTTGGTTTAAAGGTTGCTACTTTTGCTGTTATAGATGTTAAACAGCACTGGTGATAGTGGAGAACCCTGGGGTAGTCCCGGGCAAATGCGCATTGTTTCTGATGTCCAAGTTCCCAAGCGAAATGCAACTGATCTCTACATTAAGGCAGCTGCTATCCACCTTGTTATCCAAGGGTTTACACCACATGCCAACAAAACTAAAGAAAATGAAAGCTCCAGGAAAAGATGGTATTACAAATGATATGATCAAGAACCTGGGTCCTGTAGTCAGACACAAGCTCCTCCAAATTTTGAATCAATCATGATTGGAAAATGTTCAGGTCGATGCCGAGAAGCAATCATTGTTCCCATCAGAAAGAAACAAAAGGAGAAAACAAGCATGTCCAGCTGCCAACCAATTAGCCTACTGAGCTGTCTGGGTAAGGTAATGGAAAGAAAGGTGAACTCAAGACTAGTGAAACATCTGGAAATAAACCATCTGCTTGATAACACACAATCAGCATTCAGGAAAAACCACAGCACTGAGGACCAGCTAGTATATCTAGCACAGGAAGTAGAAAATGCCTTTCAGGAGAAGAAAAAAGTATTGGCTGTTTTTGTGGACCTGACAAAAGCTTTTGATAAGGTATGAGAGGAAGGACTTCTCCTTAAGATGCGCAACAACAAAATTGAAGGGAGAATGTTCAACTGGATTCAAGACTTCCTCCGATATCGCACAGTAAAACTCAACGGGAAACTGAGCCATCGCGTCGCTCTTCAACAAGGTGTGCCACAAGGAGGAGTTATCTCCCCCACACCCTTCATCATTTATATAAATGATATTGAAGAGAAACTGTCCAGGCATATCTCTAGGGCTCTGCATGCTGATGATTTTGCTGCCTGGTGTGCCACAGAACATGTGCCTACTGCACAGTTCAGGATGCAGGCAGCACTAAATGCCATAGGTAAATGGGCATCTGACTGGGGCATACAGCAACCTCTCCAAGACAGTAGCAACCTGCTTCTCTCTGTCAAATCTCCATGAAACTGTCAAATTGCAACTAAATGGACGGGAGCTTCCAAATGAGGAAAATCCAACATACCTGGGAGTCAAGTTGGATAAGAGTCTCACCTGGAAGCCACACCTGAAAGCAGTAGAACAGAGAGCAACAAGGAAGCTCTCCATTATGAAGAAACTGGCTGGCACAAATTGGGGAGCAAACACCAGCATACTTAAAAAAGTCTATACAGGCACAGTCAGGCCTGTAATTGAATATAGCATGTCAGCCTGGGCCACGGCATCGAAAACAAACACTGAACGTCTAAGAAAAGTGCAAAATGCAGGCCTAAGATTAATCACTGGAGGGATGAAGACTACTTCAATCCAGGCAATGGAGAGATACACCAACATCCGCTCCCTTGATGACAGACGTGAGGAAAAGGTGTTTATTCACAGCGAGAAGCTTCCACGAATGCCAAATCATCCAATGCATGATAAACTCTATAACAACAACAACAAAAAAACAGGCTGAAGAGAACCAGCTTCTTAAACATCTCAAAACATCTGCATCAGTGTCATAAAGACCTCCTTCAAAAACAACCTACCGAAATGGAAATGTTAATTGATTATGAGGAGCCAAATTACTGCCATGAAAATATATCTGTCATCACAGATGTCCCTGAAATAAGAAAGAAAGGCCACCGGACCCCTCCACAACTAAAAACCTTGGCTCAGGAGATGATTGAAGAAAAGTACAACCTGAAAGAATGGGCACATGTATACACAGATTGATCCGCTGAGGGAGCAGTAAAGAATGGTGGAGGAGGCATTTTTATAAGATTCATAAACGGGAAGATCATCCGAAAGGCCTTCTCAACTAGAAAGATCTCCAATTTCAGGGCAGAAGCTATGGCACTACTACATGCTCTGAAAATCCTCACCAGATCAGAACAACAGCTACCAGCTAAGATAGTAATCTTCACTCACTGTAGATCATACTTACTTAGTCGTTCCCCTTTTACCGTGAGGTGTAGAGGTTTGGAAGAGAGAGCGCCAGACTATACTATCGGCTGTCTTCCTCCTGGCCTGGTTCCATTCTAGTTCTCGGTCCTTCAAATATTGTCTAATGTTGTCCTCCCAGCGGGCTCTGGTTTCCTCTTCTGTGCCAGTGGTTATCATTTCTGATGCTCACCATCCAGGAGTTCTGAAAAATATTCTTTCCATCTTTCCATTACTTCTTTTGGGACAGTAAGCAATTTGCCTTGCTTGTCCTTTATAAATTTAAGAAGGCACTGTCTTTTCCTTCCTCATATTCTTTAGGGTCTTATAGAACAATTTCTGGTTTTCTTGCGCATCGTTTTCTAGCTTTTCTCCAAATTTTTCCCAGGACTTCTGTTTTGCTGCTAGCACCTTGTTCTTTGCTTCTGTTTTGAGTATCATATATTCTCTACATTTCTCTGTTTTTAGCTCCTAAGTATTGTTTCCATGCCTTTTTCTTCTCTTAATTTTCTCTTTAACCTCATCTGTCCACCAAGGTGTCCTCTTTCTCTTGTTCCCAAGTCGAACTTAACCACATGCTTCTGCTGCAGCTGTCTTTATGATGTCCTTGAATTTCAGCCAGAGTGTTTCCAGGTCTTCAGGTTGTTGTTCTGTGTTTCTCACTGCTGTAGCAATAAGCCCCTGATATCTGGTCTTCACTTCTGGCTCTCTCAGCTTGTAGGTCTTAATGCTTGTTTCTCCTGTTCGTTTACTTAGCTTCTTGCGTGATGTTAGGCAGTTCCTAGGCCAAGTAGCTCTTTCAGTTGTTCTTTTACAAGGTAATTGTTAACAATAGTGGTCACTTCCAATCTCTGGCCCCCTCCACACTCTAGCATCCCGGACATACTTGAATGAGCTCTTCCTAACTATGGCGTAGTCGATCACTGACTTCTCATTATTTGTTGGTTCACACCTAGTGTATACATGTATGCACTTATGGGAGAACTTTGTGTTTGTAATGATCAGATTCTGCTCTGTGCAAAATCTAAGGAGTCGCTTTCCATTGTCATTAAGCGTGTCTTCTCCATATCTTCCAATAACTCCACCCCATCTAGCATGGCCATTTCCAACAATTATGCAGGCCAAGATGCAAAGAATGAACCAGAGCTGGGGGCACTGTATGAAGGATGGCCGCCGACCGAACAAAGTGAAAGCAGTTTGTTGCTGCCCTACAAGACGTCACCAGGTGTGATGGCCACTGACTGCTTTGACAGTCTGCGGCTAAGGATCAAAGAAGAAGAGAATAATCACCAGTGGGTAATATTTTCAGAAATAATAAGAATGCAGTTAGCCTTAAGGTATTCTGTGCGGAGCAAAAAAGCACGAGTGATAGGAAATTACCTTTGCAATATTAAAATAAATAAAATAGCACCGAGCCTATGTGCACACGGAGACCAGCACTCTCGATTCCCCAACCCTCTGTGAGCTGTGGTTGACGGGTAGCCTATAATTTTCTGGGAAAGAGGTTCTTCCAACTGTCACAAAATGCAAAAAATAGTCTCTTAATACGAGCCTCTGAACGTATGTCCAGCTCGAGACGGACGGACGGGGGGTATGTTTAGTTTTTACAGGCTACTCTGTAATAAATAAATCGATGCGACACGGCGGACGGTATCGCTAGCCACTCGGGCAACATGGCGAAGGCGAATACTATTCTTAGCTTCTACCAGCAGGTTTATTTCGTTTGTATTCAAATCACAACAAAAATGCTACAAACCTTAAGCCTGTTCAGCTGATCTTGAAATCTTCCAAGCATTTCTTTTAAAATCTTCTCCTCTTCTTGCATCACTAATTTTTCTTTGAAATAATTCTTCTGAGTATATTTAGAGGATGCCATCCTTTCCAACTGATACGTCAAGTTCAACTATGATCAGAGTTCAGTGAGGTATAGTAGGGATACCAACTCTTACCAAAGTGGTTCAAAATTGTACAACCAGTTGTCTTCGAAACTTATCACAAATTTGTACTGCTTTGCAAGGTTGCCACTCAAGTTCTAGAGATAAACCCAGATTTTCTTCTTTAAAAAACCCAGAAATACCTAGATTATTTTATGCATCAAATACACGGGGATAAACGATGCTTACACAATCTTTTATTGCAACTTTAGCACAAATAAGCTGTGTGCTACCAAATGTTATTTTTATCTTCATTTTTATTTTATTTTTTATTACCAAAAATTCGCAATTATATAAAAATGATTTTATTAACACCCCAATATATCACATAGGCAGCCTTGGTGCGCTTCAGTGACATTTTTTTTAGCAATTGTGCTGTCTGGAAACATCTGCTTGCAACATTCATTCAAATGATCAGCTTGTGAAAACGGAGTATTATGTTCTGCCATGAAAGCTGACAACAGTATCTCCGCTTTAGCAATTTTGTCTTGGAGACAGGGCTCTTTTGGTTTGATGAAAAACTTGTTAATATTCAGAGTTTCGCTTTTGGCTTCGAAGTTTTTCATGTGCTTCTGTGTGCTTTTATGTGTCAATAAAGCTGTGTTGTTGACATTAGTTAATGTACAGGAATAGACCGTACAAATCGCAGCATAGCGATTGCCAGAGTCTGGCTTTATCCATTCCTTCAGTTCGCTGTGATTATCCCTATTTACATTGATTTGACAAATGTGATGCCACTTTCTCATGTCGGCAGTTGCTCATATTATTTGGAATTGAAAACAATATATATCCTAATTATAACCCATCAGAGGTTGAACGGGATTTTTTTTTTATTAATTAAAAAAAAAAAAAGATGCACTGAAATATTTAGAATGCCCCCTAGGATGGCGGGGAATGAACAGTATGCCAAGCATTTCTTACTCCTAGCTTGGGACCAGATGTGACGATCCTTTAAATGCAAGCCAAGCTGGAGAAACTGGAGCTCATGACTTCAACTCAACATGTTTCGGAATGGCAGAAAAGCCTAGATCTACAGTGTAGATTAGATGAAACACTATGAAATGCCTGAACAATTAGTTAAAATCACAAAAACTTCTATCAAGATGACACCTGTAGGATTTCCCACAAAGACAAACACGGAGAATTCTTTACAATACACAGCGGGAGCAGACTATGATGTCTGCTTTTACCAACGATCTTCATCATGGTCACTGATTGGGAAATGAGACAAACAACAGAAAGAAAGAAAACAAGAATATATTCGACATTTGTCAAACAGGGAAAAAACCGTCATTACACAGACGACTTACGCATGTCCTCGTTCACATAAACAATAAGACAGGCTGGAATAGAAGATAACTAGACAAACATTATAAGTAGCAAAAACATGGCCACGCATCCATGTAACTAAAATATGATGATAGGAAACTCTATACAGAGCGATACAACAGGAGACAATCTGATTATCAGAAGCAGTCCCCACGTCGAACAAGCGTTTCGGCCCTTTATTCTAATTTAAACTCTAAGGGGGGCGGGCCCACCTGGGTCATGTCTCCCAAGTGTCTCAGCCTCCTGTTACCTTGTGTAGAAAATGAACCCATTCCACCTTGATTGCAGCTTTAAAATCCACAATTCCGCCAGCCGGAGGCAATTGTGAAAGTAACAAAGTGAAGACTAATTATTGCGGTTGTTCCGCAGCACACCACTGCCACACCTGAGTGAAGCCAACGAAGCGTGAAGCCATTACGAGCTGGCAACTGAAATGTGATTGCGCCGCCACCACATAAAATACACCGCGGGTTACCTGTAGAGCCGCCGTCCTTTCGCCAATACAACGAAAAGCTAAGTGTATTGCGGACTTAAAACAATTTCAATATCAGCGTGTTTCCTATACCGCAGGTGGGGCTAGATTTTACTGTCCCGAGTTCCATAGCCCATTGCGGTTGTTCCACAGCCAGCATGATGCCTTTTCCGCAGTTTCACTAAGCCTCTTCAGTGCCCTTGTTCTCGACTGTCCCCTCAGCCCCAACAGTTTCAATAAATCATACAGTGACGCAGAGGCGTCCCTAAAGCACTTGGCACCCGGGGCAGTCCTACCTTCGACACACCCTGCCATTATAAAGAAACACACTCGCAAGAACATTTTTAACAGTAAATACTATCTTAATAGTGTCCGATGGCACCCCTATCCAGACTGTCACCCGGGGCGGACCGCCCCCCTCGCACCCCTTAGTACGCCCCTGCACTGACGCAACCACGAGTCCTCTTGCACCCACCTCAACAGCCATGACCCTAGCAGTGAACCCATCGTGTCTCAGATCCGCGGCCGAGACCCAAAGATGCAGCAATAGAGAATGCAGTCAGCGACCCATAGCTTGACTGCTTGCGTCAGGGTCAGCGAACCAGAGCTGACCAAGACCAGAAGATCCGCGGCCAGATCACTATACTTTGCCGCTTTGAACGAATGTTGCTCGTCCAGTCTTGAATAAACAATAGGCAAACAAGAAGACAAGTTGTTATTGTTGATCAGAATCGACGTCACTGCACTCCGGACGAACCCATAGGTGCTCAGTCTCCCTCAGCAAATGTCGAAGGGAATGAATGCTAATTGTTCCTGCTCCGCGTTGGTTGCATATACACTGAATGCATCCTCTCATTAGCCGATCCTTGCTGGTCTTACGTTTAAAGCAAAACTCCAGCAAGCTTAGCCTTAGTGGTTCATCGATTACAGTGTCATTCTCTACCAGGCGATTATTAATTGCCCTCAATATCTCTCCCTTATCCATATTCAGTGCACCTTCAATGGGTGCTCTTGAAGCTAGCCTACCAGCTCTTTCATTACCGCGTACCTCAGCATGACTAGGACAATAGATCCACACTAGTTCCTGAAGATTCCAGCCTTCTATGGAGGTTTTCCATTCATGTCGGAGCCATCCACTTTGGACCTTCCGAAGCATGGATTGTGAGTCTCACACAATAACCGCCCTTGTTGCTGAATGAATAAAAAGTGCACAGTTTTACATGTTTTGGAAGTAAAATCGTTAATCAGAATTTCAATGCAAAAATAAGCAATTCTGAATATAAAGCTGAAATAAATTTGAGAAGAGACCTGAAGACATAAATGGGAACGATATAGACGACATGGAAAGACCTTGAGCGAGTGACACAGGGCAGCAGGACTTGAAGCAAATATCTGAAGGCCGATGCTCCTTGGGGTGCTGAAGGTAGTAAAGGAATAATAAAGTAAACCAAATTTGCTTTTAAACCATTATGAAACGCTACAGCTCTTCCCCAAGAGGACAGCAATTTTCTTCCCAAAAAGAATTTAAAAAGTTTGGAGTTATCTCACCAGGGGACGCACAAACAAAAATAAAGTAGAGGGGGAGCTTTTTTATACCAAATAAAAATTTCAAAGAGTGTTGGAATATATTTAGTCTTTGGGGTATTTAATTTTCATATATTCTCAAGAATGCGCTAATACAATAAATTATATGAGACAGCATATACATAGCCAGCGAAAGAGCACTGTATCAGGAAAGGGGAGGGGGGGGGGGGGGGAGGAGGAGAAGAGTAATTTCAGATACGGCTGCTCAATGCAACTTAACATCTGCCCTACTTTATGGCATAGAAACGCAGTATCTAGTAAATGCACTTTTCTAGTATTAATTATCTAGTAAAAACGTTCTAGGTAATAGCAACACAGGCCAAATAAATGTATGTTTGGGCTGCATAGAGATAAAAAAAAAAGGCTTGGAATCACAGCGTTAAAGGAAGTCCTTGTGATAAGCGGTTTTGATGGTAGTAAAATTTAAAGGTTAACAAGGTGAGGTCAAGCTATGTAAGTACCCCGAATCAGAAAGATGATGATGTATTTCTCAGGGGTCCCTATCCGCTACCTCTTCTGATCTCACCCAGTGTATATTTATCTCTGTAGTGTTATGTAGATGGCAAGTGTCTAGGGTATGTATGTAGTTAATGTGAGGAATGAATACATATAAACAGAACTGTAATTCAACAAAATGTAAGTAAGTAAGACTGGTGGGAACGTTTTGGTATATATATATATATATATATGGGAATAAATATACAATTTATTGTCCCGAACTTCAATCTTTTGGAACAGGACTTGTCAAAATCATAAAATGTTTATTTACAGTTTTTAAATAAATAAGATGGAACTCTGTCCATGAAGTGTAACAAAATAAACTTTTCACTATAATTAGTACCCCACTGTCTGATGTTTAATACTGGATAATAACACTAGTCAGTTATTGGAGGGTTTGTTTTCTTCATCATTCCCCAGGAAATTCTTATTGTTGTGGTGGTTTATATTGAGAGGAACTGTCATATGCCCGTAGTAAGGGACTTAGCTTATAAGCCTGTCTGATGATATGGGCTTCAGACTATACAAATGGTCACTCAAATGATGCTGCTTTAGGGGTGAAGTTATTGCCTGTAGCTCACAGCAGAGTATGAGCCTTCACTGCTCACAATTTCTGTCTTCACCAGGGTGTCTGCAACACTTTCTTACTGGTAATACAACCCTCAAGTAAAGAATAATAACACATGCACAAAGTTGACTAGCAGTAAATGGGTTTTCTAACTGCTTTCTTGTCCAGACGACAAAAGCTTGGTCACCACGGCTTTCCCGCTGATCTCAACTTGCGGTGGCTTTCAAATTCAAATGGCCTGATCTTACAAGGAGGTGTTAATTTTTATTACCCTACCCTCTAACCAATCAAAAAGCGAGTCAAAATTTTAACTATTTTTGGACTATAAACTTTGAGCAATCGTAAGTGTGTTCGTTCGTCTGATTATCTTTGAGTATTTTATATCTCAGTTATTTGTGGACCGATTTCCAATATTAAAAGTGATAATTACACGGTCAACTGATCTCTATCGTTATATTTACTTTTCCTTTGTTTATTCCTTAACAGTTTCATCTGGGTAATTTTTTTGTAATTAATTGTAGTTCTAACCTGATATAAAATATCAGTAAATTAAATTTTTCTAAGTCAAGATAATTTTATTAAGTGGGAATCTTTAGGTTAATATATTAATCAATATCAGCACTATAATTCAAGATATCCCTTTCTTTCTAACTCCCTTTAATTATTGAGAAATAAATTATTTAATTTTTGTCAAAAACACAGAATCGGCATTTTTGCCATTACAACCAAGATTTCTTGTCTCTACCAAAAACGAGGTAACAATTTGATTGGTTGTTAATTTTGACTACGTCCGTTAATAAATATTGGGAGGGATAGTGTGTTTTTTGGGGGTAGTAACTTTAAACGGGTGGTAGTAGGAAAATTCAAATTCTCTAGTTAAATTTTTAGCGGTAAATGGACTTTGCCCCTCAGACAAATTTCAAATATAGTTATTTATAGACTGTAAAAATGCGTTATCTAGGTTATTAAGCGGGAAATTATTTGAGCGTGGGGTACACAGATCCCTTTCACTACAGTCCTACACATATATTATTCTAAGTTCCAACTAGAAAGTATCAGTTGTCTATGGGATTAAAGATATCCAGCAAAAAGAAACTGCTTGTTTTACTTATTGGAACGGAAAATTTTGTGACAGAAGAACCTTGTTGTGCAGAGTCTCATCAGGAATATCACGCCCAAACGACACTCATTCACCAACAGATGCCTTCTTCGCATCCTCCATATTAAATGGCCGTATGAAATAACAAAACCAAACCAAACAACAGCCAACACGAATGGAGATTAAAGAGAGAAAGTGGATATGAATAGGAAATAATTTCAAGAAATAACCAACAAGTATAACCAGACACGCCCTTGGGTGGAAGCCACAGCGAAAGAGAAAAGTGGGAGCCTTAAGAAAACATGGAGAAGAACAGTGAAAGAGGAACCAAATGCAAGAGGGATTTGAAAGAAGAATGCGGTCTAGAACAGGAATTGGTTTCAAGCAACAATTTTAGCTCTAAGCTTCACGAGGAACGACAAGGAACTAGCAACGCTGATAGCTGAATAACTATATGGTACTTGATAAACAACCACGCGATGCCTTGAATGTTACTGATTCATTTACCTGGAAACGAGTCATGGATAATCAGTAAACAAGCAAGAAGATTGCCGGAGACCGCAGAGATGTGGTCTTACTGGCGATGGTAAGGATATCACTGACAGCCGAAAAGAGTAGTGAAGATGTGCTGAAAAAGGCCCAGTGTGAAAGTTAAAGCTATTTCACATACCAAAAGGAACCTGTCCAATGTTATTTATGCATATTATGAGAAAATGAAGATTGAGAACATGATGTTAAAAGTGATTGATGGCGACAAAGACGGAAAACACAAACGATGACCAAGGAATTACAGACTTTCATAAATGGGTGCTTGAGCAGAATAAGAGAATTGAAATAGTATGACTAAATCACCAATGGGGAGCTGATGGAAAGAACCAGGCAAATATAAATGAAGCACGTAGTGAGGTAAAAAGCGCTGGATTTGGATAGGATACACATTGAGGAAACTGGCTGATAACATTACAAGACAATCCCTGTTCTGGACCCACCAAGGTAAAAGGTAATTAATATAAACAGAGCAGTGTAACATCACTTCTGTTATTCAGAAGTGATAATCAGAACTAAATACGAGAGGTTGTGGACATACATAATCGCCCACACGAGTCGGCATGGTACTTGAAGAAGATAATATGAAAACATCTGGCAGTGCATTACTAGGGCCCATCTCGCCGACTCTCGCGATACTTAGGTGTGGTATAACTAGACCAAGATGGCGATCATCTTGATCGACTGGTGCAAAATGTAGCAGCTGTTATTTTGGATCTACTTAGTGGATTACTTTTTAATGATGGCAGACACTGACGTTGATGTATCCAGGCTTCCAGATGATGTACGGGAACGTCTGGCGGAGCTTGATCTTGAGCTGTCAGAAGGTAAAGCAGTCAACTAAATATTGTATTTATTGGTAAAATCACCTATCTGTAGTCATCATTGTCATAGCGGAAGAGATTAAATTCATTTGTCCCATTCCTTTTTCAGTCTTTTGTCTGTTGTAATAATTTTCACCTGCTCATGATTCTGGTCGCTGTTAACATCCTACATGCTGTTTGCTTGAGCAGCAACTAAATATAAAACTAACAGTTTAGGAGGAAGGCCTACTTGAAATGTAGATTATTATTATTAGCAACTAGGCCTAAGTGTTTATGTGAATTCCGTTGTTCATTGTTGCCGAGTCAACTCATGTCATCTATGCAAGTACCGGCTAAAAAAAAAGGTAAAGGAACCCGTTACACGCCCATTGAGGCATATTGGGAAAATGGTGTTAGGCCCATATTATCTTGACCGTCGGCACACTAGGGGTGATGTGGTCGGCATCACGCCGGCCGCCTTAACCTTCCCAGAGTTGCTCTGGTACCCATTTGGGGCTGGGTCGACCCAAAGTACCGGCTAAGATAAACTTAAAGGAAATGCATAGTGACCCAAGTGATAGAGGAGTTTTAGAATATGAGCACTGTAAAACTGAGTGCTACTTGCCCTTCTTCAGTTTAACATTAGAAATTTCAGTGCTTTGGTGGAACTGGGACTGCAGGTTTTGTGAATGGTACACTTGGAGCGTAGTTTGGTGCAGAATTCAATTGTATAGTTGTGTAGCCTAGTCTGAGTTGTTTATTATTTAATTCTGTAAAATAGTAATTGACACACCAACAAAAATTGAATTCAGTGGACTCTTGACAAAACAGCTAGTTGAAATGAAGAACAGTGACATGTATTCTTTGACACAAATTAAAAAAAAGAAAGAATTTAAAGACATGGTAATATGGGGTAAGTGCTAGGGTTAGGTTTTGGAATCCTAAACCTAACCCTGAGCCTTAATCTTAACCCTAACGACTTGGGCAACTTTCTTGGATGGCATTGAAGAATATGTCCAGCTGTTCTGCATTTCAACGAAACAGCTTGACAATCTAGATTTTGCTGAAAACCTTGCTCTTCTGTCTCATACCGCAGCTAGATGCTAGACATTTTGAGAATACCTGAGGAGAAGTCACAACCATTGGGTCTGGAAGTACACAAGGAAAAGGGAAAGATTATGAGAATAAAGGCAGCAATTAATAGTCAGGTCACACTTGGTAGATGCACCCCTACAAGATGTGGACCCACACATGTATCTTGGCAGCATTATTGACAAAGTTGAGGGACAATGATATGAAATTAAGAATACAGAAGCAAGTGACACTTTCAGTGTAATGGGAAAAGTATAGAAATCAAGTGCAGCACAAAAATAAGAATCTTTACCTTAGATGTCAGTGCAGTCTCTTTGTACAGCTTTGAAACATGGAGAACAACAAAATGAGGTGAGGAAAAGATAGCACTGGATTTTATACTCACATTGAGGAATCCAGCTGACAGCATTACAAGGTGATCCTTATTCTGTAGAGGAAAGTCAGCTTTTTTGTTTCTGTTCATGTTAAAGGTTTCTTTTGCCATCAGTTTTTACTCATCTGATGCTCCCCTTCTCATCCTGTGTAGGATGAAGATTGTTTTATCGCTTTTGTATTTAAATTCAGTTTTGTTCTGTACACCTTTGTGTCATCCTCAGAGTATTTTCCCTTCAGCTACTTCCCAACATTCTGCTGTAAAAACCATACTTCTGTCATCTCTGATTATCTTGTTTGATTTTGTTTTTCAAATAAAAAAAATCTGTTTTGATTGAACTTAAAGGCAGCCTATTAGTATTCTTTCTTATACTCGGTACTAAGGATTTATCACAAACTGATAGTGTATGTTTGTGTTTTGTTGATCAGAGGTCTAATTGTTTTCATTCATTGTCCTTTTTACTTAATGGTTAAATGTAAAGATTGTTAATACTGTGGAAAAAAGAACTTTGGAAGGCTGTTGTACAAATTCTATATAAGTCAGGAGTATAGACATGTAGTGTAGGCCTAATGTAATGAGTACTTTTAAAAATAATGTATTACTGAGTAGCTGTAAGAAGCTTATGAACTTAATAACCATTAAATATGACAAGACCATTGTTCCCTCGAAGTTGTGCTTACAACAATTCAACCAACATGGCAGGGATATACATTAACTTTCGCCGATGATATACTCATTTACTGGCTCAGACAGACAGGAAATGGCTAGCAGTATACATGAGACACAACAGGCAGTTTCTAAATGGTGCGAGGAAACTGACTCAAATGTCAGCCCCAACAAGGCTGTGTGATGTGTTTCTCCTTGAACAGCTTCATAGTAAAAGCAGACCTCCCAAACATTACTCTCAGGATGCAGAATATTGAACAACAGGACAAGCTGAAAATATCTTTGAGTAACGTTGGATCGTGGGCTATCCTTCCGTTACCATGTTGAGCTAATCATACAAAATTGCAAGCGTTGTCTGAAAGCACTAAAAAGCAATGGCCACTGGACACCAAGAGCAGAGACTACTTTTTCTTCCTTATCATCAGCTGTTAATGTCAGTAATTAATTATGAGCTGGGAATACTCACAGTGTGAATGCAAAATGAAGGAATGCTTGTAGTCTTAGGCTGTATGAGAGATACACTCATTGAGATGATGATGTACATGCTTGGACATCTATAGGTAAAATCCAGACATGCATTGGCACAAGCAAAAGCCTATGTGCATGTAACTACAGACAAAAGACACCCCCTGCATGGGAACATACTGACATCAAAGAAGAATAAAGAGAAGGATGTCATAGATGGCACAGGCGAGGCAACGACTGGGCAGGTGACTACAGTTGAAAATATTCAAGGGGAAGAGTGGAGTAAGATGGGAGGGAATAGGACAGACTACCAGCAAGTCATTATCACCTTTGGCAGGTAGTGTAGAGATTGGTACAGGGGAAAGCAGAACTGGAAATTAATCAGCTGATTATAACAACATCCAGCATGAGAATGGAGATAGAGACAGCTGCTGTCTGAAACTACATTATCTAGGGCAGTTATTATACTGGACTCTTAGTCCCATCCTTCGGAAAATCCAAAATGGATGCCTACGACAATTGAAGAGCATACAGTAAGACCTTATCCCTTCAAGAACTGCTGTGGATCTACTGTCCTGGTCATGCAGTTGTTCGTGGCAGTTTGAGATCTGATAGGCTAACCTCAAGGATACCCATGGTGGATACATTGGATATGGATAAGGGAAAGATAATTTAATGATTGCCTGTTAGAGAATAACACTGCAGTCAGTTAATCAGTATGACCCAGACTGTTGGAATTTGGCATCAGTTGTAAAATAGCAGTGATGGACATAAGAGAGATGGATCAGGCATGTATACAACCAGCGCTGCAGGAGCAATCAGCATTCATGCCCATCAACATTTACTGAGGGAGCCTGAGACCTGTGGGTTTGCCTGGAGTGCAATGATGTCGATTCCGAACAACAGTAAGAATAGGCAGGTTCAGTAGGTCATGTTATGTGACAAAATCTTTCATAAATAATTGCAAATTGTTTTTTTATTTATGTGACTTTACCAGGAAAGTTTGTATGAAAACTTCCAAGTGTTCTTAGTCAGAAACCTCGATTTCTGAGGAAATAAATAAATCTGTCTGTATTTATTAATTTGATGAACTTTACTAAATATAGACATATTTCTATTCGTTTAGTCATGAGGCACAAAGTGCACACCAAAGTTCTTTCCCCATCATTTCTTGATGAGTCACTTGTTCATTTGTCTATGTTTAGTAATATAATGAACTAAGGGTTGTCTTGCTGTTCGTTTCTGAAATGTGCACATTTGTGTGTTTTTTGTATGTGTCTACCTGTGTGTTTCCATGGCCTTCTCCATTTAATAATTTAAAGTGGGTGGTATTTAATCCAGTTACTACCAGTATAATCAGTGTTCTTATCAATGCTAAGTGTATAATGTTTTACTATTCATGTTTGAATTAGTGAAAATTATGAACGAAGGAAGGATATCAGCCACTAAGTGATTTTGTGAACAGACGGCACCACATTGATATGTTGCCTGTAAGCGAACATCCATGTTAGTTCGATATATATATATATATATATATATATATATATATATATATATATATATATATATATATATATATATATATATATATATATATATATATATATATATGTAGGCTATATATATTTGTCTATTGAATGTACAGTTAATTTTTATCACTTGAATTTAGCCGTTAATTCTCATTCAGCTGAATTGGCCCCTGTAGTTCCTGGGTATCTCCAAAGAGTCAAAGAAAGAATGGAACTACTGCACCATTAGTTATGTCTCACATGACGACTAATATGAGGTTGTGCATGGAGCTGGCAAACTCATCTTGTAAAACAAATTGCTACAGAAACCACAGGTGCAGGAGCATGAGAATGGCTCGGTGCAGACTTTCTGCAAGGAGGACCAGCAGCAATGGTGGCTCCATAATTCATAAGGAGCGAAAAGGAAAAAGATGACTTTGAATTAAATCATCATTGTACATTTGTGAGACAGTAACATTTGAAAAATGTCAGTTATTGTTAATCAGAATCGACCTCACTGCACTCCGAGCAAACCCATAGGTCCTCAGTCTCCCTCAGCAAATGTCGAAGAGTATGAATGCTAATTGTACCTGTAGCACGCTGGTTGTACATACGACGGATGTATTCTCTTTTTCTTGTCCATCTCTGCTAGTCCTACGTTTAATGCCAAACTCCAACAGTCTCAGCCTTGTTGATTCATCCATTGCAGTGTCATTATCTAGCAGGCGATCATTAATTGCCCTTAGTATCTCTTCCTTATCCATGTCCAGTGTTAAGAAATTAATATTAATAATCACAAATTTAAATGCTGTTGTAACTTGAAACATCTGTAGCTATGTTATTAAAATGGGTAATAATATGTGACCTTTAAGGTGGGTCACAAGATACAGTAAGCAAACATTTTTGCTCACGTAGAATAATTTTTGCACACAACACTGCAATCTCTAGAGGCAGCGTTTCGCAAAATGTGGTAGGCATGACCTTTGTGAGCAAAAGTAGGGTTCACGGGTACATGGCAGAATTTTTTATTTTACTTATCATATATTTTTTAGTTGCAGAAAACAATTCATTAAAATTCATTTATTAGAAATGATGTACTAAAAACACACACATTTTCATTTACAAGTGCGTGTCACGTTTTAAAGTTATTATTTAAATACCTAGTGTAACTTTTATTATATTAATAAGTCAGTAGCATATATTATATATGCTCTTGTCTAGATGAAATAGTATTATAATATCTAACCTCCTACTTCTTCTTGTCCGAGAGGGGTGCACCATTAAGACTAAATTGTCATAAAGGGTACAGATTTATTATAAGTTTAGGAAACACTGCTTAGAGGGAACATTGAGCAAAATGGGAATGCTTAAAAACAAGCATACAATCAGCAAATGCAAATTTACCTAAAAAGGAGTCTAAGAAAAATCAAATTTGGATGACAGATGACATCTTGAATAAAATGGCAGAAAGAAAGAAAGCAAAAAATACTCCAGAATATAAAACAATAGACAATGACATACGTACTATGTGTAGAGAAGCAAAAGAACGGTGGATAGAAACAAAATGTAAGGAAATAGAAGACTTGGAAGCGAAGCACATGACAAGAGATATGCATGAAGAAATAAAGAAATTATCAAATCGGTCGCGGTTTGCACAAGGAGGAAGCTGTATCAAGAACAAAAATGGTGTAATATTACTTGATGAGAAAGACATATCAAACAGATGGGCAGAATACGTAAAAGAACTATTCGAGGACAACAGAGGTAAAAAACCATCACCAGATTCTAATGAAGGCCCACACATTCTCAGATCAGAAGTAGAGAATGCCATTCATATGATACAAAAAGGAAGATCAGCAGGCATGGATAACATAAACATTGAAATGATAGAAGCTCTGGAGAGCTTTGGTATAGATACAATCACAGAAATATGCAATGATATATACAATACAGGATATTTACCACACGACATGAAGACATCAGTTTTTATAACATTGCCCAAAAAACCAAATGCAACAGAATGTTCAGACTTCAGAACAATCAGCCTGATGAGTCATGCAATTAAGATACTGCTCAAAATCATACAGGAAAGAATAAAAAGTAAAGTAGACAGCGAAATCCAAGAAGAACAGTTTGGTTTTAGACGGAACAGTGGAACAAGAGAGGCAATATTTTGCCTAAGAAGATTAGCAGAAAAATATACAGAGGTCCAAAAAAGTATGTATATGTGCTTCATTGACTATAAGAAGGCTTTTGACAGAATCCATCATGAGAAAATAATTGAATGCCTCAAAGACATAGGTATTGATGGAAAAGATATAAGAATACTCAGTAACCTTTATTGGGAGCAAACTGCCACAGTAAGATCGGGAAGGAATTATTCACCATACATAGAAATAAAAAGAGGTGTCAGACAAGGTTGTGTGCTGTCCCCCTGCCTATTTAATTTATACACCGAAAAAATTTTCAAACAGATACAGGAAATACCAGGACTGAACATCAGTGGAAGATCAATAAACAACCTTAGATATGCAGATGATACCGTGTTGTTAGCTGAAAGCGAACAGGAGTTACAAGAACTAGTGAAGCAAGTGAACAGTATAAGTCATGAATATGGACTCGACATTAATATTGAGAAAACTAAAACTATGATAATTAGCAAAACAGATGATAAACCCACATTAAAGATAAGCGTAAATGGGAAAATCCTGGAACAAGTCAAGAGCTACGTATATCTTGGTCATATAATAACAGAAGATGGCAGATGTGAAACAGAAATCAAGAAGAGAATAGGAATGGCCAAAGCTACATTCAACAACATGAAACATATACTGACATCCAAACAGTTATCTCATAAATTAAAACTGAGAATCATAAAGTGTTATATATATCTGCATTTCTGTATGGTGCAGAAACATGGACGATGAATAAGCATTTGGAAGAAAGAATTGAGGCTCTTGAAATGTGGATATATAGAAGAATGGGGCGTATCTCATGGAAAGAGATGAAAACAAATAAGGAGGTCCTAGAAAATCTAGGTATGAAAAGAGAACTAATGAGAGAGGTCAAAGTTCGGCAGCTAAAATACTTTGGCCACATAAAAAGGCATAACACCTTGCAGAAGACCATAACAGAAGGGAGAGTTGAAGGTAAACGTGCAAGGGGAAGACAGCGCTATAAGTGGGAAGATAACATCAAGAGATGGACGGGAAAGAGTCTATCAGAGTGTACCACCAAGACAAGGGACAGAAGACGTTGGAGATCCATTACAGCCAACCTCCGTTGTGGAGATGGCAACTGATGATGATGATGATGAGCAAGACCTGATTGTTTCAGAGGGTTGTTCATTTTTTCCCATGATGTTTGTCTTCAGATATTTTTTTAGTAAAATATTTTGTAGTATTAATACTGGAAATGCATTGACTTTATCTCTAGTTTGAGAGGTGTATAGATGGCTTTTGACACCTTAAATTTCTTCCTGTCTCTAACTTTTTTCTCATCTTAGCATTTACACACCAGCTGGTAGTGTGGGCATTTGCTGATCTTTCTGAAGTGACAAAGAAGTGACAAAGAAAGAATAGGACCACTGCACTGGCAGGCATGTCGTAAGAGACGATTGCTGTGAGTTTGGGCTTGGGATAGCAACATCACCATGTTAAACAATGTGCTACATAGACCACCACTGTAAGATAATATGAAGTGCTTTGGGGCATGCTTCCTGCAAGGAGGGCCCAGCTGTAGTTATAACCCTATGATGATACTAAGGAGCGAAACAGGAGAAAGAAGAATTTATACCAGCAAATGTTCATGTGCGCAATATTTTCCTGTCTGGATCCGCATCCAGCTAAACTCCAGTCTCCCGTTATATGTTTACATAATGCACCAAATTCTTAGGCGTGATGTGTCGTGCATTTAGTTGTGTGCATGTGCTTACCACCAAGTGGCTCCTATTTGTTCATTAACCGGCAAAACTCTGACCTTTTCAACTTCGTATCTTTGCTGGTCTGGTCTTGTGTTAGAACACCACTCCCCAGAACTAAGCTCTCATTGTCAGGTGCTTGTAACTTTTTGTCGTACGAGATATGCTCAGCGTGCCTGTCCATCCTTTGTTTAGGCAAGCATTTCGTGCTCTGTCATCTCATTTCTCCTTCTAGTTTAAAGTGTGTTCGTTTGCTTAGCAGACGGTACTGACGTAAACTTCGTGCTTTTGTATTCTTTTGTTTCTTCAGGTAGTTGTAGTTGTTTTGTGTTTAAGAAAGCTTCCCCATTAGACTTTGCAATTTAGAAAAAAGGCTTTTTTGAGTTGCATCATTGATGTAAAAATATTTATGACCACGATCTAATAAAAAAATGAACAAACGGGGGTACTGTCCCCTCAGCAGTGACGTCACTAGGGTTGGTGTCAACCAGTGCGGTAACTCATAGTGTCACCCCCATGGACCTCCTCCCGTACCAGACCATACAGAATCCTTAGTAATGTATTTTGTACTAATGTTACTCGTAAATCGTAATTCCAACTCCGCCTAGCCGGTCCCAAGCCAGGCTGAAAAAGGAGGAGGGCGGCCTGCACGGAGGCCGTAAGGAGGCAGGCCCTCCACCATGTAAAGGCACAATAAGCCAATCACCTGTTTGCTTTAAATCATGATTACGCGAACTACAAGAGAGAAAACCGGACTGATTCTAAAGGCGACGAACTGGAACGGACTACGGACTACGACTTATGGAACATGGAACACAAGAAGTATAAATGGGAAAGAAGAGGAGCTGGTGGAAGAGATGAGGAAAGCAAAATTAGAAATCCTGGCTATAATGGACACAAAGAAAAAGAGTCACGGAGTCATGGATCTCGATGGCAACACGCTGCTCTACAGTGGTGTACCCATGTCTGAAAGAGCTAAAGGGGGCGTGGGTTGCATTGTGGCCAAAAACCAGAAAGATAGTATCAAGGGATGGAACTTTGTCTCGGAGCGCATTATGGTTGTAAAACTAAAAGAAGGAGAAACCATAGTCAACCTGGTCATAGTGTATGGGCCAAATGAGGATGAGAGAGCAGAGGTCAAGGAGGAATTCTCCGAGCTGCTTCAAAGGACAGTGGATGACTGCCTAGATGAAATTATCATGCTCGGAGATTTCAATGCCAGAGTTGGAAATGACCATGCTAAATGGGGTGGAGTTATCGGAAGATATGGAGAAGATACTCTCAGTGACAATGGAAAGTGACTCTTTAGATTCTGCAGTGAGCAGAATCTGATCATTACAAACACAAAGTTCCCCCATAAGCGCATACATGCATACACTAGATGTGAACCAACAAAGAATGAGAAGTCAGTGATCGACTATGCCATTGTTAGGAGGAGCTCATTCAAATATGTCCGGGATGCTAGAGTGTGGAGGGGGCCAGAGATTGGAAGTGATCACTACCTGCTTACAGTCAAAAGAACAACTGAAAGAGTTGCTCAGCCTAGGAACTGCCCAACATCACGCAAGAAACCAAGTAAACGAACGGGAGAAGTGAGCATTAAGACCCACAAGCTGAGAGAGCCAGAAATTAAGACCAGATATCAGGGGCTTATTGCTGCAGCGGTGAGAAACACAGAAGAACAACCCGATGACTTGGAAACCCTCTGGCCTAAATTCAAGGACATCATAAAGACAGCTGCTGCAGACGCATGTGGCTAAGTCCGACTTGGGAACAAGAGAAAGAGGACACCTTGTTGGACAGAGGAAGTCAAAGAGAAAATAAGAGAGAAGAAAATGGCATGGAAACAATACTTAGGAGCTAAAAGCACAGCAGAACAAATAGAGAAATATAGAGAATATGTGATACTCAGAACAGAAGCAAAGAACAAGGTGCTAGCAGTAAAACAGAAGTCCTGGGAAGAATTTGGAGAAAAGCTAGAAAAAGATGTGCAAGAAAACCAGAAATTGTTCTATAAGACCCTAAAGAACATGAGGAAGGAAAAACAATGCCCTCTTAAATTTATAAAGGACAAGCAAGGCAAATTGCTTACTGCCCCGAAGGAAATAATGGAAAGAATATTTCTCAGAACTCCTTGATGGTAAGAAAAGTCAAGCGTCAGAAATGATAACCACTAGCACAGAAGAGGAAACCAATGGGGATGAAGATGACATAAAGATGGCAGAACTGAAGGCAGCACTTGAGAAAATCAAGATGGGCAAAGCAGTAGGGCATGATGGTATAACACCAGAAATGGTTAAGTACATAGGAGCATCAGGCGACCTATTACTCTTAAGGGTCCTACAGGCAGCGTGGTGCAACAAGACCATACCAAAGGATTGGGAGATTGCCATCATAACACCAATTTTCAAAAAGGGTGACAATCGACAATGTGGAAACCATAGAGGCATATCCCTTCTCAGTGTCCCTGGTAAAATATACTCTAGAATCCTAGAGCAAAGACTCCGACGCCTAGCTGAGCCATAATTGGATGAGATCCAGTGCGGATTCCGAGCTAACCGAAGTACTCAAGACCTAATCTTCACACTCAGACAGCTAAGTGAAAAGGCCCTTGAGTATAAGAGCGAGATCCATCTTTGTTTCATAGAAAAGGGCGTTTGACAGGGTCCCCTGAAGCAAATTTTGGGACTGTTTGGCAAGGAAGAACATTCCAGCACCTCTGATTCTTGTTATACAGACTTCTACAAGTCTTGCAGAAATTATGTGAGGACAGCAAACCATAAGTCAGAAGAGTGCAGGACCACCACTGGTGTAAGACAAGGTGATATCCTGTCACCTTATCTTTTCATACTCCTCATGGACGATGTCATCAAGGCATGTAAGGAGAGAACAAGAAAGTATTCAGTGGGGTACTGGAAGATGAGACAGGTCTGTATTTCAGAGCTGGCATTTGCTGCTGATGTTGCCCTGATTGCTAAATCAGAGGCACATCTCCAATCCAACCTGCAAGTCTGGATGGAAGAGCTGGAGAAGAGAGGGATGGTCATAAGCAGGCTCTAAAACAAAATCCATGGGGATATCAACGAGAAGAAAGAAGACATCAGATTAAGCTGGGAGAACAGGTCCTGGAGCAGGTCGACCACTTTAAATACCTCGGAGCTATTATAGACCGAAAGGGAGACATCAAAGAAGAGTTGGCCACTCGAAAAGCAGCAGCTGGGAAATTTTTTTAGGCCATAAATCGAGGATTCCTGAGCAAGAGAGAGAGGTTGGTAAGAAAACGAAGATGGCTGTATACCGCTCCACCTATGTCCCAGTCTTGACATATGGATACGAGTCATGGGCAATGACTACAACCCACAAAAGCCAGATCCAAACCTCAGAAATGAGGCATCTGAGGAAGGTGGTTGAAGTAACAAGAAGAGACATGGTCCGCAACCAGACGATACGTGAAGGCCTAAAATCCCACCCCCTGCAGACCCAAGTAGAACAGTCCCAACTAAGATGGTTTGGCCATGTCTGCAGAATGGGAGAAGATCGGCTACGACGACAAGCATGGGAAACAAAGAGCCAGGGATCCAGACCCACAGGACGACCCAGAGTCCTCTGGGAGGACAACATTAGACAATCTTTGAAGGACCGAGGACTAGAATGGAACCAGGCCAGGAGGAAGACAGTCGATAGGGTTGTCTGGCACTCTCTCTTCCAAACCTCGCACCTCACGGTAGAAGGGGAACGACTTAGTAAGTAAGTAAATCGTAATTCCCGTATATCACTGAAAGTAATGGCAATAGTAGTGACATAAACAACTAGCAAAATTAAAATTAGGCACATTTAAATTACAATTTCATACGCACAGCCTAAATCTATTTACATTTACATATTTTCATGTGGTTAAAGTGAAAATTCGGTAAGAAAACAATAGAATTCGAAATAAAAACGTTAAAGAACTACATCAAAATTATGTTCACTTTAACGTTAGTAACTACAGGGATATTTTTATAAAAAAAATAATAAATTTCTGTTGACATACTGCACAAAAATATTATAGACAGTCATTTTGGTGTCACCCCTCTGATGGTGTCACCCGGTGCGGACCCGCACACCCCCCCCCCCTCTAGTGACGCCACTGGCCCTCAGCCAGGTCGTACAAGTCAATTAATATGATAAGGCTGACAACCTCATTACGTAAAACAAATTGCTACAGAAATAACTGCAAGAGCACGTCAGTGCTTGGTGCAGGCTTACTTGTACTGGGACCAGCTGCAGTGGTGGGGCCATGCCACATAAGGAGCAAAAAAGGAACATGATGATAATCTGATAAAAACTGAAAGGGAAGAAACTTGGAAGAAAAGGCGTACTGTAGATTGAATGTTTTTTTTCCCTCAGTCAGCTAAAGTAGTTTAGAGTTGAGCTGTTAAACTATTGTGATCATAAATACGGAGTTAACTACTATGATTAATAAAATGTGAAGTGATGAAAAACTATGGCCGCGTCTCGGTAACGTTTTGTTTATTGTAGGGTACTTTCTCTGTAACGTAGCCCAAGTAATGTGGCGTTAGAAATTAGTTACTGCGTTGAAAAAACAATTCCTTGAAAGCCATGCTTCATAAATCTGTTTATATTCTCTTTCAGCCATGTCGTCTGGGGTTGGGGATCATATTTCTACAAAACTTTGTTTTATCATTCTTTTGTTGATGATGTCCCATGTACACTGGTGTTAAACTCTCAGCAGCTTGTTAAACTTTTATTTCCTCCGTCCATGTCGTTCTCTCTATCTTTTTCCACCAAATTCTCATATTGCCTTCTGGCTTTCCTCTTGTAATACTATGCCAGAAAAACGTGAGTGGCTTCTTTCTGACGTAGGTATTATGGTTTATTTGCACTGTGGCCTCTTTCAGGACGCCACCAGAAGTCACTTTAATGTGTACCCTTTCTTAAAAGGACCGTCGATATGTTCATATTTCCCAGCCTTGTTTCTGTATATTTCCTTCAAATCTCACTATGTTTGTAGTAGCCCAGAAGAGTCTCCCCATTTCACTCTTATCACAGGGCATTCGAGGCACACTTCCTCCCGAACTGTTTGTTTTACTCATCGTTAGAGAATGTATCTATCTCCCAACACTGCGAGGCATTTACTCGAATCTGATTCACTAAATTACAGTCTAATGAATACGAATGCAAATAGAATCTCATCTCACAATTCCCGGCCGAGATTATCGGTTTTATTTTGTCTTCAGAATACGCTACACCCCACTCCCCACTTAATTTCTTTCTAACACTAACACTAAAATGGTCCTGTTGTACATTATTGCCTTTAGGTTAACACTGTTTTCATAAGGTTTTTACCTTAACATCATTTTCATAAGACTTGGGTGTGTTTTCAAGTTTGTTGTGCATTATTGTAATTAGTTTATTTTACAGTGTTTCCAGCACTATTATTTAAAGTTATTTGTTTGTAGATTTACTGCGTATATGCATTAAGTATAGTATTGTGCTCTTATTTAGAATTTCTCACCCGACAAATGCCTGTGTTCGAAATAATAGTTGCGCGCTTTTGGGACACGAGTTACACCACCTCAAAGTTAATACCTCTAAATGTAATTTTACTGGTTGGGTCGCAAGTAAGGTATTTTTTGGAATGTTTTTTGCAGCACTTTCTGTTATTTTTGTATTCCATTTCTACTTCCTCTTCTAGCAGAAATACTTCACAAACGGAAGTCTTTCTTCTAACTACGCATTTTTTGTATGTGGAGAGCTTTTGAATCTGCCCCATACATCTTGTTATTTTCATATTCTGAATAGATATGTATTTAGTATATACATGTATAGTTATTCCTGCTCCATCCTAGCTTGTCTCCATTACACCCAGATTGAGGAGTTTACAGTATTGTAGATTCTCATTGTCTTGGCCGTGCTCTTGTTGCACTGTCTATTTTCCTGTGCCCGGGTTGATGGCTTAACCCCCAAAGCAGAGGAATGTGTACTGTTTTATTTTGGCCTATCCCGTGATATCCTGGTTTGACGTGGTTAACCCCACCAGAAGCACAATGCTTTGATCTGCGTATCTCGTGGGGTTGACAAGGCACACAGGTTACCTCACCACCTGAGATGTGCTGCGAGCTCCCTAAAGTAATCAAATGAATAACTCCGTGATGAAATAAGCGTGCCTCGTATAGATGAGGCAGAACGGAAAATTACTCAGAATAAATAGCAGCGGCCTAGTGTACATTAGACAGCTTGACCTACACGAGCTGGTGACAAGAGCGAGAGATAGTTAACGAGATAATAAGGGAAAGAAGATGCTTGCGCCAAAAATAACTCCCAGTAGCTTTAAAATAATAGTATTTTGATTGTACGTAGACATTCCACATGGTTCAATGGGAAAGTGTTGGGGGGTCTTCGATGAGACAAAGAAGTAATAAGACCACAGTTACTTCAACCTTTTGCGATAAGGCTCAGTAGTTCTTGTTTTATTCGATCACACGGTGTCCTATGCAAGCGTCGGCCCGAAATTGTTTTTATTATTTATTATCTGTATATTTGTGTTCTCAATTCTCCTTCCTGTCTATCCCAGGGCAAAGATAAAATACTAGAATGTTTAACACATTCAACTGCACAGTCCAGTTGTTCGGTATATTATTTTACACGGGCAGTGGGGTGTTTTCAACTCTAACTCTATCTATCGGTCTGTCTGTCTCTGTGTCTCTTTAATTTAGGTTGCTTACGGCAGGAGTTCAAAGACGTATGTAAAGAAATATCGTTGACTTACATACAGCGTTAGTCTTACAATCGATTATCTATCTATCTATTCGCCTTACGGAATCTTTCCTGTGTTTTTATGACTAACAGCGGTTCTAAAGGAGTGCTATTTCAAATTCTTAACGCTTGGGAAGGAAAGAAGCTTAATCTCTAACTGACAGGAAGTAGAGAATTCTAACACTTTTAATAGAAGGTGGGAAAACTTTAAAGAACTCAACCAAAGAAAGAAAAAAAAAAAGAGAGGGGAGGAAATCACACCGAAATGGGAACATTGTAATTGTCGCATGAAAATATAATTAATAGTAGATAAAGCTTGACAGCTGTATATGTTGAGGAACAATAGTGCACACGGAAGTGTGATAGTGATGCGCAAGAGAGATAGGCAGAAGGCACAGGCTGAGTCAGTGAGTTCTTCACTAAGAAAACCACACACCCAGCTCTTCTTGTTTTCTCTGGCGACAATATTACTCGTTTGCACACACTGTGTCACTCACAAATAGTAGGGTAAAGAAGTAAAGTTAGATTGAGGATTTGGTAGTCTGAACTGAACGAACAATCCTATCGAGGTTAACTGAATTTTATTCAATTTAGAAATGTAAATAAATCAATAAGGATTTTACAGCAAATAATAATAAAGATTATCATGAGAAAACAAACTCACAACAATTTGATGATTTTAAAGAAGAAAAAAATTATTACACCAATAGTGAAAACAAGGATTATGAATGAATTGTGTTAGTAAAGTTCCCGGCAGGCCTGATAAGCTTTTGCTGGAAAATGTGTGAAATACTGTTTGTGTGTAAATGAATGTTTGTTCCTTTGTTCCTTTGGTGTGAATGTCGGAAACAACTTATATCCTGGGGTTCTCTTGGAAAAATATATCGTAATCCAATGCTTGAAATTAACTTCACTGTTCTAATAAGGTATCCACAAAGGGCACAGAATCTGAACACGATTTTATAAATCCAAGAAAGGTGTAACGTATCCACAGTTGATGCGATATCCACAGATAACGAATTTGCTTCCAAAGGTGGGATGGAGGGTTAAAATGGGTGGAGTATGGTACGGGTGATGGTTGTTAAGGGTAATATCTGGTGTTGAGAATCGTTGCAATAATTGCAGTAATTGAAGTAATTGAAATGATTGAAATGATTGAAATGATTGAAATAATCGAAATAATTGAAGGGAATTATTGTGACTGGTGGACGAGGACTATATGAGAGAAGGTCTTTTTCTAAATTATAAATTCCTTCTGTCACCCAACTTTTCAATTCTCTCGACCTCTGTCCGCTTGCTAACGCTCCACTTGGCCATGGCTCTACATTTTGAGAATCCCTGGTCTGAGTTCTCAATGAGCTAACTTTCGTAATTTCTTCTGGGCCCGTTCGTCCGGCCAAAATGCTGTACTCATTCACCTCTTCATACAAAAGAAATTTCATATGAACTAGTGTAGAGAGTGCACTATCTGTTGTGAGTTCACTGCGCTTTGTCTGCCATTGTTCCGTGGCCCGCTTGAATGGGCGTGCAAACCATCCTTTGTCACGGTAACAACGAAATTCTTGCTTGTGTCTCTTCCTTAAGAAATGGGGACTTCTCATGTATCTCCTTAACTCTGCTTCTACGTTTGACCTGCCTAGGCGGTCAATATTCCCTGTCTTTCTTTCTGGATTGAAAGTTTCCCATTGCGGGTTAAAACGTCCAATACTCAAGTTTCCGAAACATACCAAGTTTTCAAATAACTTGTTCCTTGATAAATCACACCAAGATTGAGGGTAACTGGCGTTCAGGTATGAACGAGGCAGTTTTTCGTGGGTGAAAATCAACTTTATAGCTGTGAGCATAGGGGGTTTAATGCGGGTGTCATTCTCTCCCTTCCACTTTCTGTCTATTCGCTGGTTATTCCCATTATCAATACTCTTCTCAACCACAGGCGTATCTTGTATCTCAGCCTGGGCTTTTCCTATCACTGTTGTGATTTTCTCAAGCAAAATGTTGGTTGGATCTTTCAATGACCCTGGCGTATCTCCTCTAATTTGAAAATATGCATCTCCTTCTGTAAAACTAATCGTCTCCTTGGGAATAGGGAAACTGTTGTAGAATGGCTTCTCAGCAGAAGTATGAACTCTCTCATTTTCATCCGTGTTTTTATGTTCCCGTGGTCCATTATTTGGTAGGGGTGCTAAAATTTCCGTTTGCTTGATGTTTTCACAGAAGGGTTGTCCACCTGGCGCCTGTGAACTACGTTCGCTGGGTGTCATATTCGCTTCTCTCTCACAGAGAAGGGGTGGGGTTTTTTGATGCTGGGTTAAACCCAGTGATATGGCAAGTTTTTGCCGGTTTACACTTTTCCAACATTCCAGTGGATAAAGTGACAGGTAAAGAAGTTTCCTCTTGAACCTGGTCTACGACCATTGTGTCTCTATGAGTCACATGTTTTATCAGACCTTTGCGTGGTTCCGCGTGTACCATTAAAGGCTGTTTTAGTTCTCCTAGAACTATGTAACTTCCCTTGTCGTTCACTCCGTAAATGTCAACAATGAGAGGTTCCTCTGGGCTACTATTAAGCTCTCTGTCCTTTTGTTGCCCAGATGACATTAATCGCGGGATGGGGCCGTTACTGAAGTTATCTGTCTTCTTAGACGTTTCTTTACAGTCTCCATTCCTTCGGTTTTTCCTTTCTTGAGGGGTTACGCTGTTTCTATTGTTTTTGTAGTCCTGAGCGCTTTTGTTGTGGTTATTAAATCGGTCTTTGTGTGCTTTCTGAGATTGAGCGAAGGCATGTTGTTGATTATTATAGATGTTCGGGGTGTCTTGGGAATTCCTCTTCTGACGTGTTCCTGACGAGAGGGTACTTTTCCTCATACTACCAGCATTTATGTGCGTAGGTACCTTCAAAAAGGGGTCATGACTTATCGAGTTCGATGTCCGCCTCTCTGCTTTGCCTAACCATGGGCTCTGAGTACTAAGTTGCGCTTCCTGTGGAGCAGAGGGTGCTTCCTCTTGAAATAATGGTTCATCTGACCTGGGAGTGGGGCTCTGGGATTCCGTGGCCTCATGACTAGTCATGGGTTTCAAATCTCTTGGCGAGTTTTGAGTTTCCAGTGGCGGCGTCTTCAACTTAAGGTAAAGTTGAGCTTCCAGCTGTTCCTTCTCATAAGCTGCTTCACTGCTTATGGCCTCTTCTTTCCACTTGGCTTCCTTCTCGTTCCAGTCGCGAGTCCATTTTTCATCACTCTCTATCATTTCTATCTCTGTTCTCGTGAAAAGTTCTGCCTGTTCTAAGACATGTTTCGCAATTAACTTTCTCGAGTAACCTCTTTCCTCGCCTTCCAAATAAGAGTCACTTATCCATGTATCTAGACATCTTATAATTTTTATGGAATCGGTCACTTTGTGATCTGTCAGATATTGGATAAATCTAGCTCTCAGTTCAGCTACTGCGTTCATTTTAGATCGCTGGGTAGGTAGTTCAATCTCTCAGTATACGCTGCACTAGTTTCCAGTTATTACTAATAATTCTATGAAGTATTGTAATAATAAACCACTGATCAATTTACAGAAGCTCGAGGTAATACTATTAAGTCTACTGACGTAATGTATCCCTTTACAGATGCTAGTATAATTGATATTTTAATAATACTTATTTCTGTTGAATTAAGATATTATTAACTTTAGACAGACGCTAAACTTGCTTCCCATTATTACTAATAATTCTATGAAGTATTATAATAATAACCACTAATCAATTTACTGAGGCTCGTGGTAATACTATTAAGTCTTCTGACGTAATGTAACTCATTAATGGAAGTTTAGTATAATTGGATTTTTGACAATTCCTTATTTCTGCTGAATTAAGGTCTCATCACTTGAGTAATACTCAAGTATAAACAATTCCCTTCAATATCTCACACACATACACACTCTACTGCCTGTTAAATGTACCACTTAATTACCTTAGTTAACAATTTAACGTAATTAAATAACCCTGAATTAAATTAGTGCCAGCAACGTTCTGTTACTTTAAAATTATAATTGTTCTGTTCAGATACTACCAGAAGTGTCGTTGTCTAGGGCGTTATAAGATTATAGTCCACAGTATAGACTAATAGTTCAAGATTCCTTACAGTTTCTGCAGAACAATTTAAAGACAAGATTCCCTGTAGTCACTGTGAAATAAGAATCCAGAAATTCAAATCCAAGGACGAGATTCCCAATAATTGTCGCATGAAAATATAATTAATAGTAGATAAAGCTTGACAGCTGTATATGTTGAGGAACAATAGTGCACACGGAAGTGTGATAGTGATGCGCAAGAGAGATAGGCAGAAGGCACAGGCTGAGTCAGTGAGTTCTTCACTAAGAAAACCACACACCCAGCTCTTCTTGTTTTCTCTGGCGACAATATTACTCTTTTGCACACACTGTGTCACTCACAAATAGTAGGGTAAAGAAGTAAAGTTAGATTGAGGATTTGGTAGTCTGAACTGAACGAACAATCCTATCGAGGTTAACTGAATTTTATTCAATTTAGAAATGTAAATAAATCAATAAGGATTTTACAGCAAATAATAATAAAGATTATCACGAGAAAACAAACTCACAACAATTTGATGATTTTAAAGAAGAAAAAAATTATTACACCAATAGTGAAAACAAGGATTATGAATGAATTGTGTTAGTAAAGTTTAGGTAAATATAAAGCCTAACAAATAAAATTAATAAAGAGAAGAGCAATGGGAAAATAACAGTGCTGTCACAAAGAATGTACTCGAAATCCCCCTTGTTTTCTGCTTCGTCTGCAAATTGTAACGCTTTCACGTTGATATAAAAGCTTACTGTATTATTACCCGCCTTCTTCAATGAAACGTGTGCTGCATTTCTAAGAAAAACATTGAGACGTACTGCGTAATGACCTAAATTAATCCTAACATTAATTATACTGCGTTACCAAAACGAACGAACAGATGGACAAAAGGATAAAGAGAGAGGGGAGGGCTGAAAATCAGGAACGCATGCAACACGCGTCGCGCGATACACAAATGCTGCCATCACGCGTGTAAGTCTACATGCACTAATTTTTTTTCAGACGGACAGTGATAAAATACACTACCCTTTCCCAGAGTTAGGTTTATAAATCATAAAAAACTCTTATTAGAAAAGATAACATTAGATGGGTTTACGGTTGAAAACATAACAGTACCCAGACAGCACATCTTCGAAACAGGAGGTAGAAGAAATTGCATATTTTGAATGCAGCCACGTAGCTCCTTTAAATTTGTATTTTTGGGTTCCTTAGGGCTTGCTGACAAATAATATGTAAAACGTTACGCAAATAGTCCAGGAATTAATAAATTATACCCAAAATAAAATATTGGGGGTGCCTGACAGCATAAAATCATTTCTGCTCATAAGATTTTTTTTTTAAACGTGTTTGAAAAAAATTTACGTTACAGAAATAGCCTACCATGTAAACTCCAAATTGATTGGAGCGCAACAAATGAAAGCCTAACCACGATTGGTCGGGCTATAAATACTATCTTGGTTGTTAGGGGAAACGGGGAAAGGTAACATTTTTTCAAACACTTGTCGAAACGGGGCTCATTGGTCAGACTCGCTGATATACACACTTGGGAGCGTTAGTTCGAAACCACTTGTTTAAATAAGATTGATAAAGCATCAGTGCGTTGAAGCCAGCTTATATTTGGCTAAATAAAAGCCTGGAAGATAAGCAGATGGGAATTTGTGCCAGTTTGTGCCAGAATTCATTGCTAATCAACGTATCTGTGTTTATTTCCATGAAATTGTGGTAAGCTTGAACCATTCAGTTCTTTTAATGAAAATTGAATGTGAATTGTTGATTTATGCCTGTATATATATGTGTAGTTCAGTGGCCAACGTGAGGTAAAGCCTGTAATGCTCCAGCCTGAACAGAGGGTGTCGGAGAGAAGTAAAACGGCATGGAATGGCCAAACAGTACACTGACACCTGGATGATTGAATAGAAAGAAATAATGCTGGAATTGCAGAGGCGTAGTAACCATTAAGAAGGGTAATACTGGAATAAAGTATTTCAAATGAAGCTGACAGTTGGCCTAATGCTCTGAACTCAATGTTTGTGCTGTGTTGTGATCAGTGTAACAAGAGAGTTTAAGTTAGTTATGAAGTAGAAGGTACATCCTTCTTGATTTCAGGGACAGTGGTCTTGATGGTACTGAGCAGCACCTAGTCAGAGCTTTGCTGAATCCAGTGTCGGACAGCATACTCCTTGGTCCTTTTAGCTATCAGTGAGGTGTCTCCAGAGCCCAGAGGAGAATTCGAGCAGAGGAGTCCTTTCCTGCCGCCATCACGCCAGATAAGCTAACTTGGCCAGCTGAGCTCAACATTATGTCCCCTCATCTTGAACTGACTTTGTAAAATTAACATTAAGAGGGGAATTTACTTGTCTTAAAATCAGGAACTGTGAACATCTCCAATACTAGTCCCTAAAGACAAACTATTGAAGTCATGATGACAAATACCAACAGAGCTTGAACAAAACAAAACCAGTATTACCTCATTTTACTACTACACAACTGACACACATAGAACATTTGTAATAATATATGTCACTACAATATTCATATTAAATACATTCTGTACATAACTTGTAATTTAAATTGATTGTGATTCCTGGTTCCCTTGTAGTTGAATCAGGACACATATTCATTCATGCCAGTAATGAATACATATTGTTATTTGAAAAGTTACGAGTGACTTCTTTAAGATATTCTCATAGAGTGTTATATGTATGTGAGTGTCACAGTGTTGTTAAGAGTAGTGGATTAAATTAAATTGTTTATCTGTCTGTTGTTGTGACTTACACTTCATCATACACATACCCTAGACACATAACGTAGCATCACACTATTCCAGAATAATTCTGACTGAGATATAGAGATATGTGGTAGCAAGTAAGGTTATCTATAATACACTACTCTTAATAGATATAGATACCTTCACAGCTGATCTCAGTCAGTACACTAAGTCCCCTATAAATATTTATAACATCCCACTTCACCACATATATTGGGGTCTCGCTCCCGGGATTTTGAATCTTTACCTATTAACAATATTGGGGGTAATTCACTTCAGGGAATATAAGAATTAAAAAGTATCCTTGGGTGGAATTGAATAAGGTTGAGCTCACGGTGCCTGTGTTGTCCACTAGAGATTGAATTGTTGGTTAGACATTGTATAAATTTACATGATAGACAATGGCGGACCTGGCCAAATTTCGATCTGCTGCGGTTCAGACTGCAAAAGAGTTAGGATTAGATGGGCAAGTTATGATTGCCTATGTCACGACGGAATGTGACAAATTTATTGAACGTGAAGAAAGAAGATTAGAAAAAGAGGCCGAAAGAAAGTTAGAGGCTGAGACTAAGAGGTTGCAAGCTGAGGCTGAGACTAAGAGGTTGCAGATTGAGGCTGACAAAGAGGCTAAGAAATTGGAGGCAGAAAGAGAAGACAAAAGATTAGCTACAGAAAGAGAAGCCGAGGAAAGAAGACAGGCTGCAGAAAGGGAAGAGAGGAAATTAGCTGCAGAAAGGGAAGCAGAAGATAAAAGATTACAAAGGGAACATGAGTTACGACTAAGGGAGTTTGAGTTTCAGGGCCATGCTCCTGAAAATGGTGCCAGTCCCTTTGCCTCTGATGCCACTGCTAGCCAAGGAGCCTCAACCTCAGCTATGAATTTTCATTTAGATCATTTTGTTGAGAAAGACGATGATATAGAGAGCTACCTAAATAGGTATGAGCTATTAGCTACCACGTATGGGTTAGAGAGAGAAAGGTGGAGCTTAAAGTTATCTCAGGGACTTCGTGGGGCAGCTTATGAAGTTTTTGCAAAAATGAGCAGAGGTGATCAGGAAAATTATGACATGCTAAAGCAGGCTCTTTTGTTAAGGTATGAAAAGAATGCAGAGTTTTACAGGAAAAAATTTAGGAATGCTAAACTACTGTCAGGTGAAACCTATCACCAGTTCTCTGCACGAATAGAGACATACTTGGAGAAATGGACTTCTCTGGGGAAAACCCAAGATCTTAAGGAAATGGTCCTTATAGAGCAACTAAGAGAGTCCATGGCTCCAGACCTGAGAAAGTTTCTCATGGAACAAGGTGCAGAGAGGCTGGGTGAGTTGCTAAATGTTGCTGAAAGGTATCAAGCAGCTCAAGCAGAGGTAACAGGTAATAAAAAGAAACAGGTGGATAACTTTAGGGCACCACAGAACTTTAATAAATTTGATCCTAAGGATCAAAAATAAAGGTAAGCACCAATTTGATAGGCCACGGTATGACAATAAAAATAAATTCCCACAATTCGATGAAAGGAAATATAATGAAAGAAAATCTTTCAACCAAGGAAAAAGGTGGTGTAAGAATTGTCAGATGGACAATCATGACACTGACCGTTGCAGAAGGAAACCTGTGTATATGGCAACCCTTCAGGTCAGGTCGACCTCAAGACAGGAGGAGGATATTATGTTAGATACCACTCCAGAAGAGATGAGGAAGGCACAGGCTGGGTATAAAACACTCAAGCCTTGTTTCAGAAAATTGTCAACTTGTCATACAACTCCAGGCAAGGGAGATTTTTACATGAAAAACAAGTTGATGTATAGGAAGACTGGAGCTAGATCCAAAGGTCACGGACAGCTGGTTCTTCCAAAAAGATATAGGGCAGACTTAATAAGGAGCCTACATGTGAAACCAGATGGGGACCATGAGAAAATAGGTACCATCATTCAAAAGGTGGCTCACAATTATTATTGGCCCAAAGCAAGATGGGACATTGAGAATTTTGTAGAAAGGTGTAGCATAGCACATGAGGGAACACCCACAAGTGGGAACATGGATCAGGACCTGGACACGCCACGGGGCAAAATCAGGCCTGACAATAAAAAGAAAAATAGATTTGATAAAGTGGACCAAATGGAATGGGAAGCCCCTTTTCACGGACAAGCTTCACTTAACTGTTTTACAATGGCCACTATGCGGAGAGTGCAAAAAGATGTCTTACCCCCAGGATAAGCCGAAAATCCCTCAATCGGACTTAAACAAACTGGAGGAAGAGGATGTAGAGAGGAAATCTCTCATCAAGAATTTTAAGTGGGGAGAAAACCCCAAAAGAAAAATTGGTAGCGGTCGTTTTGTGAATGATAATTCTGGGAGGAAAAATCATCACTATAAAGCTTCGAGTGGAAGAGACCATACCGGTGCATGGACAAATAGGTCCACACAATTAAAGGTCCATATGTAGCTTTGTTAAGAACGTGGACTGATGAAAAGGCAGAGGAAAACATTACATCTTCATACCAATATGTGAATGAGCTGACCACTCGGTTGAAAACTGGCTGGAAACTTGCCAATGAAAATTTGAAACAAGCCAGGAAGAAACATGCTGCCTATTATAACAGGAAGGCGAAAGACAGAAATTTGGCTGTGGGAGAGAAAGTACTGCTTCTTTTGCCTGGGAGTCAGAATAAGTTACAAATTGGATGGCAGGGTCCATATACAGTTTTAGAGAAGGTGTCTAGAACAAATTATAAGATAGATAAGAAGGGGAAAGAAAAAATCTATCATGTGAATCTCCTGAAGAAATATTTGGAAAGAGAACATCAGGAAGAGACACACTTGTTGACCTTGTCCATCGCCATGGAGATGAAAAAGGAACCACTTTCATCATTTGAATATCCATTACACCCCTGTGAGACAGCAGCACAGGTGAAAATCAGTACACATTTAACGAAAACTCAGAAAGAGAGAGTGCAACAGGTTCTAAATAATCATGCAGAGGTGTTAACAGACCGACCAGGGCATACAAACCTATTGGAATATGATATGAAACTGATAGACCCCACACCTGTCTGTATGAAACCATATTCGATTCCGTTTGCTAAGGAGAAAGCTTTGAAGGAAGAGATAGACTATCTGTTGAAGGAAGGAATTATTTCGCACAGTGAGTCTTCGTATAGTTCCGGTGTTGTACTCTTAAGGAAGCCCTCTGGAGAACATAGACTCTGTATAGATTACAGGAGACTGAATGCTATTACAGAAGGACAGGTGGATCCATTGCCGGATACAAATCAGCTGTTTGCCAGACTAAATAAAGCTAAATATTTCTCAAAAGTGGATCTGAGTAAAGGATACTATCAGATTCCAGTAAAGCCTGAGGTTAGACCATACCTAGCTTTTAGTACCTCAGAAGGACACTATGAGTTTAATAGATTGCCATTTGGATTGAAGAATGCGCCTAGTGTCTTCTCTAGAATGATGAGAAAATTATTGGATCCTCTGAATAATCCCTGTATAACAAATTTTATGGATGATATCCTTATAGCAACAGAAACATTTGAGGAACACATTGACTCTCTGAACATGCTGTTTGATCGACTTAGGGAGGCAAATTTAACAGCCCGACCAACCAAATGTTGCGTTGGATGTAAAGAATTGGAATTTTTGGGACACACAGTTTATCAGGGAAATATGACCCCTGACCCAAAGAATTTAGAAAAACTACAGAAAGCCCCGAGACCACAAACCAAGAAGGACGTGAGATCCTTTGTCTCATTATGTGGTTTCTACCAGAAGTATATCAAAAACTTTAATTCCATATGTGCACCGTTAACTGAATTGACACGTAAAGGACTTCCAGATCGCATTACATGGACACCACAATGTGAAATGACTTACCAAGAATTGAAGAAAAAAGCTCACAAGTAAACCCATTTTGAAATTACCTGACTTAAGTCAAGAATTCATAGTAAGGACGGATGCAAGTAATATTGGGTTAGGTGCAACTCTACTACAGAAATCAGATGCATTGGATGGGGAATTAAGCCCAGTGGCATATGCTAGCAGAAAGTTGAATAAAGCTGAAATCAACTACTCAACTAGCGAAAAAGAATGTCTTGCAGTAATATGGGCAATAAAGAAATTCAATATTTATCTATATGGGAAGGCATTTAAGTTGCAAACAGATCACAAACCTTTATCGTTTCTAGCACAGGCTAAGCATGAGAACTCTAGGTTACTCCGATGGTCTTTACTTCTGGCTCCATATAATTTTAGCATTGAGTATATATCTGGAAAAACCAATTTGGGAGCGGATTTTTTAAGCCGCCATCCGTGTGATGAGAATCACCGTAAACCCCAGAAATAATAATAAATTTCTCTATGTGTATATAGAATAAAGGACTGACATATAATGTCTGTTTTAAGAGGGGAGGTGTCGTGAAATATTCTAATCCACATATATAAATTATTAGGTAAATATAAAGCCTAACAAATAAAATTAATAAAGAGAAGAGCAAATGGGAAAATAACAGTGCTGTCACAAAGAATGTACTCGAAATCCCCCTTGTTTTCTGCTTCGTCTGCAAATTGTAACGCTTTCACGTTGATATAAAAGCTTACTGTATTATTACCCGCCTTCTTCAATGAAACGTGTGCTGCATTTCTAAGAAAAACATTGAGACGTACTGCGTAATGACCTAAATTAATCCTAACATTAATTATACTGCGTTACCAAAACGAACGAACAGATGGACAAAAGGATAAAGAGAGAGGGGAGGGCTGAAAATCAGGAACGCATGCAACACGCGTCGCGCGATACACAAATGCTGCCATCACGCGTGTAAGTCTACATGCACTAATTTTTTTTTTTTCAGACGGACAGTGATAAAATACACTACCCTTTCCCAGAGTTAGGTTTATAAATCATAAAAAACTCTTATTAGAAAAGATAACATTAGATGGGTTTACGGTTGAAAACATAACAGTACCCAGACAGCACATCTTCGAAACAGGAGGTAGAAGAAATTGCATATTTTGAATGCAGCCACGTAGCTCCTTTAAATTTGTATTTTTGGGTTCCTTAGGGCTTGCTGACAAATAATATGTAAAACGTTACGCAAATAGTCCAGGAATTAATAAATTATACCCAAAATATTGGGGGTGCCTGACAGCATAAAATCATTTCTGCTCATAAGATTTTTTTTTAACGTGTTTGAAAAAAATTTACGTTACAGAAATAGCCTACCATGTAAACTCCAAATTGATTGGAGCGCAACAAATGAAAGCCTAACCACGATTGGTCGGGCTATAAATACTATCTTGGTTGTTAGGGGAAACGGGGAAAGGTAACATTTTTTCAAACACTTGTCGAAACGGGGCTCATTGGTCAGACTCGCTGATATACACACTTGGGAGCGTTAGTTCGAAACCACTTGTTTAAATAAGATTGATAAAGCATCAGTGCGTTGAAGCCAGCTTATATTTGGCTAAATAAAAGCCTGGAAGATAAGCAGATGGGAATTTGTGCCAGTTTGTGCCAGAATTCATTGCTAATCAACGTATCTGTGTTTATTCGTATGAATTGTGGTAAGCTTGAACCATTCAATATCTTTTAATGAAAATTGAATGTGAATTGTTGATTTATGCCTGTATATATATGTGTAGTTCAGTGGCCAACGTGAGGTAAAGCCTGTAATGCTCCAGCCTGAACAGAGGGTGTCGGAGAGAAGTAAAACGGCATGGAATGGCCAAACAGTACACTGACACCTGGATGATTGAATAGAAAGAAATAATGCTGGAATTGCAGAGGCGTAGTAACCATTAAGAAGGGTAATACTGGAATAAAGTATTTCAAATGAAGCTGACAGTTGGCCTAATGCTCTGAACTCAATGTTTGTGCTGTGTTGTGATCAGTGTAACAAGAGAGTTTAAGTTAGTTATGAAGTAGAAGGTACATCCTTCTTGATTTCAGGGACAGTGGTCTTGATGGTACTGAGCAGCACCTAGTCAGAGCTTTGCTGAATCCAGTGTCGGACAGCATACTCCTTGGTCCTTTTAGCTATCAGTGAGGTGTCTCCAGAGCCCAGAGGAGAATTCGAGCAGAGGAGTCCTTTCCTGCCGCCATCACGCCAGATAAGCTAACTTGGCCAGCTGAGCTCAACATTATGTCCCCTCATCTTGAACTGACTTTGTAAAATTAACATTAAGAGGGGAATTTACTTGTCTTAAAATCAGGAACTGTGAACATCTCCAATACTAGTCCCTAAAGACAAACTATTGAAGTCATGATGACAAATACCAACAGAGCTTGAACAAAACAAAACCAGTATTACCTCATTTTACTACAACACAACTGACACACATAGAACATTTGTAATAATATATGTCACTACAATATTCATATTAAATACATTCTGTACATAACTTGTAATTTAAATTGATTGTGATTCCTGGTTCCCTTGTAGTTGAATCAGGACACATATTCATTCATGCCAGTAATGAATACATATTGTTATTTGAAAAGTTACGAGTGACTTCTTTAAGATATTCTCATAGAGTGTTATATGTATGTGAGTGTCACAGTGTTGTTAAGAGTAGTGGATTAAATTAAATTGTTTATCTGTCTGTTGTTGTGACTTACACTTCATCATACACATACCCTAGACACATAACGTAGCATCACACTATTCCAGAATAATTCTGACTGAGATATAGAGATATGTGGTAGCAAGTAAGGTTATCTATAATACACTACTCTTAATAGATATAGATACCTTCACAGCTGATCTCAGTCAGTACACTAAGTCCCCTATAAATATTTATAACATCCCACTTCACCACAGTATGGTACGGGTGATGGTTGTTAAGGGTAATATCTGGTGTTGAGAATCGTTGCAATAATTGCAGTAATTGAAGTAATTGAAATGATTGAAATGATTGAAATAATCGAAATAATTGAAGGGAATTATTGTGACTGGTGGACGAGGACTATATGGCCACTGGCCAAAGGTAACCTCTTTTCAGCAATACGAGACAAGACTTTGCACTGCGTAAATCCGCTCCGGGATTTTAGTCTGTTAAGTTTAAACGAGAGGGCACTTGGTGTGTTTAACTCAAGTCTCCCTATGTACAGTGTTACTTTACAAGACTACGAAATGCGTCTTTCTCTTACAGTTGCTTAACACCAAGTGAAGTCTAAAAAACTAGTTTGTTAAAGAAAGAATTAATTTCGATTTACCCGCTACATTTTAAACGTTCCCACGATAGCCAAAAGTTAATTATGTCCCGTCTCATGCTAAGACACGTAAAAGATTTATCGTGCCGGTCTCCAGTTGACCACTGCACACTGAAATTAGATACTCTGGGAATCACTGTCGTTTCCACTAAGCGAATAAATCGTATAGACATCTTTAAAGAAATGCTTTTAAGTGCCTATCTGAAAATTTGGGATCGTATGACAGGACCTTTAATGAAGACTTGAAAAACAGCTAAAGCACAGATCGCAGGTGCAAATATTACCGTAGAGAACACAGACAAATGTGAAGGAAAAGAAAAGTAAGGAATTTTAACATAATCTAGACAAAATCTTCGAGCACTCCGTGACAGTAATGCACAAGACAATTATCTAATTGGAGAGGTTACAGCGCATGTATCATAGTCTCTTAAGTTTATAAATGTCACCAGATCAAATACTGTGCTGAAATGGGATGCAAGTTGATGATGTGGAAAACCCTGCGCTGCTTTAACAGGGTTTTAATACAGGTAGTTCTTTGTTTACGCGATATATGCGTTCCCGAGACTCGCGTAAATAGAAATCGCGTAAATGGAACATTATTTTCTCACTCAGACATATGTAAAGTAAAGGGGATGCGTTCCAACAATGCTATACACAATAGTAAAAATTAATACATGCAATAATAAACAGTTTAAATTAATATTACCATTCATATTAAGTTAAGTACAGTCTTGATTAGCTAAAGTGTATTTTTAATAGTGAATGCCTTCCAAAGATCCCTCAGACATCCTAAGCGGCATTATCTTGCTCTCGCGCTCCCGTTTTTCGCGCAGATTAAATATTGTAAAAATGTTTAAATATCGGGTCGCGTAACTTCCAGTTTGGCGCGTAAAGAAAACAAAAATGCCTTAAATTGGTGCGCGTAAGTTCGAATTCGCGTAAATGAAACACAAGTAAACAGAGCACTACCAGTATTATAGAATGCTACGTGTGAAAGTCGGTTGTTTTTGTAGCAGCAGACGAGGACCTGGAAGTAGGCATAGGTCATGACACCAAATCCTAGTATTGTGAAATAACTGAAACGAGAGACTTCTAATAAGCACAATTTGGGATTGTCAAAAAAGACACAGATTGTTAACAAAGCGTCGTGTTTGTTCTCACTTAAAAAAAAAATAAAAAAATAAAACAGGGATATGAATGTTTAAAATGAAAACATATATCGGTTTATATATATATACCTATATACATATATATATCTATACATACACATACATATGTATATATACATATATATATACATATATATATACATATATATATATACATATATATATATATATATATATATATGTATATATATATGTATATATATATGTATATATATATATGTATATATATATGTATATATATATGTATATATATATATGTATATATATATATATATATATATATATTATATATATATATATATATATATATATATATATATATATATATATATATATATATATATATATATATATATATATATATATATATATATATATATATATATATATATATATATATATTATATATATATATATATATATATATATATATATAGTCTTTACGCGACGTAAATGTCATTTTTCAGGTTGTTAAACATTTGTCTGCGGTCTCTTGTTGCTTTTACTGAGCTCCGGCTGTACACAATAGATTTTGGCTTGTTAAGAATTGGAACACAATTCTAGAAAGTGAACCAATTTTAGCTTCTCGGTGTAAGCTTAGATAACTGTGTACTGCCACCTGATGAGGTCTTCGTGTACAGTGAACAGATAATGAGATCCATAGAGAATGTGCTAGGAATGTCAACTTTTTAGGCATGATATAATCAGCTTCTTGTCTGCTGACTATATGGTCTTAATAGCGGAAAGTGAAAAGGAGCTACAATAAATGATTTTTACGGCAGTGACAGAACATAAATATGAAGACTTTAGTTTAAGTAACATGAAGACAGAAGTAATGGTCATCTGGAAGAACCTGAATCCTCCAGACTTTGAAAGAAAGTACATTGGTTGAAAAGGGGGAATGGGTGAGGAGTAGAGAAAGAGTGAATAATTATAAAGGAATGCAGGATTTTCCCACACGATTCGTCATCGTGTTAGCCAGTAAAATCGATTGTTCAGCGGTATTCAGGATTCAAACACTAAACCTTCATAGTTCTTTAATTGACGAAATAGAGAGTCCATTTATGAAATTATCATTTCCGATCTGTGTTACTTAGAATATCCTCAACAACAAAAATGCTATGCTTCTTTGTCCTCTGCCATCCGTTCTCCATGTCTTTTATGTCCCTTGCATGTCTGTCTTCAGTCTCTTTACCATGCGTTATGTTTCTTTTGGTCTCCCTAAATTTTTCTGACCTATGGGATTCCAGAACAGGGGCTGTATTGTAACGCTTTCATTTAGGTTTCTTAATGTGAGTCCTAAACAATGCCAGTGTCTTCTCAATGTCTTGTTCCAATTGGTGTTTGTTCGGCTATTTCCATCAGTTCAACATTAGTGATCTTGTGATACCATCTGTTCAACAAGTTAACGATATGATGATACATACTGATGAGTGTAACTGTGGCACTGATATAATGACTGCTGGGCTTCTACTTCAAAGGTGCCCAGCATATGAGGAACAGAGAAAGCGCATATAGCCATCACCAGAACCATTCCTAGAATAGCTCTACGGAGATGTCAACAGCCTTCAAACTGACCACTGCTTTCTTTGAGCGTCTGAAAGTTGACGTCAGAGAATGAACGAAGAAGAAGAATCATTCTGTTCTGCGCAAACACTCATTTATGAAAGTCGGTGGTGAATTCAGCAGTGGTAAAGTAGACGGTGTAAGGAATGTTTGTTAGCTAGAACCTTTGGTTCTTGAATATCGGGAGTGTAGTATTCTTTTGGTGTTTTACAGAGTTTAGGTGGCAAGCAGGGTGCAGAAATCTGCTGAGGCATTTTAGAAGATAATACTGTAAAACCTCTTATGAACTGACTGATAAGGGTTGGTTGATGGTAATTTAACATATTGCCATTGCGGTCCAAAGTTTCGGCACCAACATTTCGTCCATTTTTTTCTTAAATCCGTACATTAGAGGTCCGTTCAAAAGAGACTTTACAGCAGGGTCGGCAACCCAGGAGCTTTTGGAATGTACTTTAGAAGCACTGAGCCGTCTAAAGATCTACCGTATATACAAGGGGATTGACATAAGTCTTGGGCCTGACCATGAAGGACATGTCACAGAGAGCTGAAATTTTGTATAGTGTTTATTCCTTTTCAATATAGCCACCGTCTGAATTGACACACTTCTGCCATCTCTGCTTGACCTTGAAAAGACTTTGGGAGTAGAACACCCTATTTTTCAAACTAAACCAGTCATCACATGCCAGTATAACTTCTTCATCGCTGTCAAAATGATTTCCTTTAAGGTGTTTTTTAAGATTTGGGAATAGAAAAAAGTCTGATGGAGCCAAATCTGGAGAATATGGTGGGTGTGGAAGAATTTCAATATTCAAATCGTTGGCTGCTAGCTGCTCAAGCCGTGCTTTGTGAGAGGGCGCGTTGTCTTGAAGCAAAGGAAGATTTTGAGTGCGCGTTATCCCTCGTTTCCTGGTCACAACCTTTCTTAGTTTTGTGAGAAGATCTGCATAGTACTGTCCATTAACTGTGTTGTCACGATCACATAATCTTTCAAAAGGACACCTTTGCCGTCCCAAAAAACAGTCAGCATCACTTTTCTTGCAGACTTCTGCGCCCTCGGCTTGACAGGTGTTGGGGAGCTCGGGGTTTTCCATTGCATGCTGGAAATTTTGGATTCGGGGTCATAATGGTGTACCAAAGTCTCATCTACTGTCACCATGGTCTCCAAAAAATTGTTTGACTGACACTTTTTGAGCAACTGTTGACAGCAATTTACCCTCGTTTGCTTCTGTTCACGTGTCAACAGTCGCGGAACCCAGTGTGCACACACTTTTCTCATGTTCAGTCTGTTGTGTACAATTCTATAAACTGTTCTTTCGTTTAGTTTTACTCTACTAGCTATCTCCACAATTGTCATTTCTCGATCCTGGTCAATGATTTTATTCACTCTTGTTGCATTTTCATCGTTGCACTCTGAGGCTGGTCTACCAGATCTTGGCAGATCAGCAACATTTGAGCGGTCGCACTTAAACTGTTGACACCAGTTTTTTTTACCGAAGTATATGAAGGACAAGAATCACGAAACACTGGTTCCATCTCCATGTGTATTTCTGTAGGTGTTTTTCCCTGAAGCATCAGACATTTTATCACAGCTCTGGCCTCCTTCTTTTCCATTGTTTTGTCAAATCTTTGGAGCAGCAGATCCGGTCAATAGGGTACATTGCGCCGTGCACCGTAGCGGGAAACCCCAGTGAAGAAACAAACGCGTACTTTACACATTCAGTGCAAATATGATGAACTTTAAATGTGCCAAGTTTCATCTTCCTCATGTGACTCCTTCATGGTCAGGCCTAAGACTTATGTCAATCCCCTTGTATATACAGTATATATGTGTGTGTGTGTGTGTGTGTGTGTGTGTGTGTGTGTGTGTGTGTGTGTGTGTGTGTGTGTGTGTGTGTGTGTGTGTGTGTGTGTGTGTGTGTGTGTGTGTGTGTGTGTGTGTGTGTGTGTGTGTGTGTGTGTGTGTGTGTGTGTGTGAGTGTGTGTGTGTGTGTGTGTGTGTGTGTGTGTGTGTGTGTGTGTGTGTGTGTGTGTGTGTGTGTGTGTGTGTGTGTGTGTGTGTGTGTGTGTGTGTGTGTGTGTGTGTGTGTGTGTGTGTGTGTGTGTGTGTGTGTGTGTGTGTGTGTGTGTGTGTGTGTGTGTGTGATTTTAAGAAAAAAAGGGGCGGGGAGGATGATGAACCTTAGAAGAAAAGATCGCGCTCCTCTCTCAGTTCAGGAATATATTTTGGTAGCTAGCTCGAGAGCTTTCACTGGGAATGCGGAAAAAGTATCTTTGATCCAGGGGACACCGCGATTTTAAAAGCGGCGGGAGAGATCTAGTACGAAATGTTCTTAGTTTCAAAAGTCTCTTTCTCTCTCCCCCCCCACCGCACTCGCCTAAAGATCTACCAGATCATCCACTGGGATCTATCGGTAGATCGAGAACGACTGGTTGCCGACCCCCTGCTTTACAGTATTAACTGTATATGTTGTGAGGGAGAATAATGAAATGAATAATGTTGCATTTATTTTTTTTCAAAGTCTTTTCTGTCTTTATTTTCTTCACTTTCTCATGACTCCTCACATATTTACACTGTTAGGTTAATCTGCCCTCACCCTTCTGTAAATTTGTGTGTGTTTACCCTCTTTTCGTTTGCTCTTTGTATAATCACAGCATGTGTGAGAGTTAATGAGCTATATGAAATATCTGAATTTTGATTGGCCGTTAAAGATTGTGTGTGCGCAGACATTTATCGATTGAACCCAATAATTAATCTTCAGTGTTCTCCCTACTATTTGCTATGCGGACTAGAGAAGCTAAGCCAATCACGGGTGCCCAGGTTCTGTAGAAATTCTCACAGATTAAAGATTAGTACTTCACCGGTGTGACATAGGAATGTCATCATTGAATGAGAAAGACAAGTTGGTGGCTGGGGCAGTGGAAGTGGGGTAATTGGTGTGAGGGAGTAATGAGAGGGGGAGAAAATTGTGACTTCATTGGATGAAATGGGTTAAAAGAAGTGAAAACGGAAAAGAAAATTATGAAACTATAGGTAAAATTGGCGCGCATGGTTCCCGGAGGCCTCTGATACTTCCGCCTAACATGTCTTAAGAGGCGACTACGGTGAGGTTGTGCATGGGGCTACCAACCGCACCATTTAAAACACATTGATACAGAAACTGCTACATCAAGTAAGCATTTTGATGCAAGCTTCCTTCGTAGGGACTACAGCTATGGTGGCTCCAAACTTCCTAATGAACCAAGTAAACAGGGGAGGGGACCGGTAGATGGAGGGAATATGTAAAAGCAGCGAGCGAAGAATGAGGAACTTCGATTACCGGTGATATAGAAACAGAATGTCAGGAGTAGGGTAGCTGATGAATAAAAAAACTCGAAACATAATACAGCTTAAGGTAGCCGTAGGGTAGAAACATGCATTTTTCTTATATATAACTTTACATTTTGCCTATATATGTCAAAGTGTTCCTCGGTAAGAGACAATTCTAACCATATGAGTGATTGCATAATTATGCTAATTAGCTATTCAAAATGGCCACCACAGTATAAAAAATGCAGGGTTACTTTAAACCCACATAACATAATTATTTCTTAACATATATAGTTGAAATTATGTGTACAAGTCCACAAATGAATGCAGTATGTCCTAAATCTAAAATATTTGGGATATCAAGAAATATAGCATGTCCTTTGTGTGACCATGTGTAAAAAATTGGAAATTTATCGAACCTCATTAGTATGCTAAACATCTGTAAAAATAAAACAAATTGAGAGGGCAAAACAAAATTAAGTTCAGGACAAGGTTTAAGATGTTAAGAAACACTCTGCAAAGTTTCAGAGCATTCCAACAATTCATTCTTGAGATATGGCATCTCAAAATGTACCCGTCGTGCTCACGGCTAGCATGCTAAAAAGGGAAAGTGAGACAAGGAAGATAAAAGGAGAAAAATTTGTTAACGAAACATTATATTGTAAGGGTAAAGGTAAAGGAACCCGTTACACGCCCATTGAGGCATATTGGGAATATGGTGTTAGGCCCATATTATCTTGACCGTCGGCACACGAGGGGTGATGTGGTCGGCATCGCGCCGGCCGCCTTAACCTTCCCAGAGTAGCTCTGGTACCCATTCGGGGCTGGGTCGACCCAGGAGCCGTTTGTGGCCTAAAAATTTTTCCGCCTCATCTGGGGATCGAACCATAGACCACTGCGCTAGGAAGCCAGTGCACTAACCACTATATTATATTGTGCACTTACTTCATCTTAATGACCTCCAAGAGTATACATATCCCCTTCCTTTTCTTCTGCCTTGTCAGTAAACCCTTTTCTGATGCCTCTCAAAGTCTTTCTTCTTACTTTGGCTTTGTCAGAAGATTTTGTGATGGAGTTAGTGATTCTGTGTTGCTTCGCACACATTCACAGCATGACCTTGGCTAAGTGAATATATAAACGTTACCATCCTTATATTAATTTCCTAGTTCTTTTTAGTGTTTTTCCCTGTTTCCTTTACATTTTCTGCATTTCCTGATGTTTTGAAAGATGTTTCCCACGAGCAGTTGCTACATTTGACAACGATTGTGTGACAGAAACCCTGCTTTGAATACTTTGATTCTTCATTTAGCCTACAGGACAACGTAAATTTACAACATTCTACACATCTCATGCTTGCTGTTATGAAGTTATTCAAGTACTCCATACTCATGAGAATAAAGGCATTATTTGTTTGTCCATCTTTTTCATGTGTTGAGAGGGTACTTTTCTTCAATTTCTTCAGAGATGATGGTGCAACTTCATTATCGATAATAGGTGCTTCATTAATTTTTTTTTGATTTGCTACTACTATTAACTGTGTGCTGATTGCCAAGAAATTTGTGTTTTCTCGCCTTTTAATATTTTTTTGGTCACCCATAGTGTTCTTGCTAAATTGATTTATACAGTTTACCACAATAAAGTAACTTTTTCACTCAAACAGGTGGAACAGGAATGGTTGAGCACGATAGAATTGATATTTCAATGCAAAAGTTGATAGAAAAAGGAAGGGAACACAGACTTTATGGAGAGTAATGTGCTTTCCCATAAATGGTTCTCTGGTGTTTTTTTGGTATGGAATGATTATCAATTCATCATTTTAGTGTGGGAATCGTGTCTGCAGAAAGTGGTTAGTAACCAGGGGTAAACAATGCGTTGTCAAGGAAAATTAATATCACCCCCTGGTCACTTATCCCTTAAAAAGTAAAAAAAAAACTATGCATCACTGGACAATATAAACCTATGTATTGTGGAGAGAAATGGTTTGGCTTAATAAAAACATTTAAAAAGTGACGTTTTTCGCCAAATTTAATGAAATCCTACCTTACGGCTACCTTAAAATAATCTAACAGATTTAAGATAAGTGAGCGGAAAAAAGGGAAGGGGGACAGTCGTGCTACGAGATACGAAATACATAGCTCACGCTATGACCATGAGGTTTTAGTCAGAAAAAGAACGCACGAAAGCTGGACAGAAAGGAAAGGGTAAACAGAGCCAAAGGACATTCTAGTTTGCTTGTGTTATTCCGTGCTACCGGTTCTGATTATGACGAGAATATACACCTGCGACTGTGTTCCTTAATTGTTTCATATCGGTATAAGCATTTAGATTTGTTTACCATTTCCTCTCTGTGCCGCTGTCGTACGTCCCGTCCCAGACGAAGGCCTTATCGTCGTAACGTGTGCTGTATTGTGCTGTGTCTTGGTAAAACTGTCCCCATTGCCTGTTTGTGTGTGTATTTTTTTAATATATATTTTTTATTTAATAGTCATACTCTGTAATAGTCTTATTAGTAAGAGGAACTGTGGTTCAGTGAAAAACAATATTTGATAGAGCAGTGGTACGACATTCGTGAAATACAATCCATTTATTTCTATAATGGAAACAAGATGGCACAATACTATTAACAATACAGTGTATCAATGGAGGAATAGATGGAATCTGTACTACAAAAGGAATGGAAATATTGCAGCGCTCACCAAACCGATGCAACAACCGTCGGCTCGGAGAAGTAGCCCCAATAACAGACGAATAAACGTGAACCCCGATACATTTTTTGTACTTCTTCTTTTCTTCCAGGAATGTTTGACAGAAGACAGTGGAAATTTAGTTGGGCATAGTCTGTCCCTTAGCCCGACGCTGAAAGTTACGTTAGGAGGACAATGTACAGAAGATCATGCATGTGTTCATTACCCGTCAACTCCTAGTGGGGCATAGGCCTGCAGCATGTTCACGCCAACATTGCCTGTCTTGTGCCATCCTTTCAAGGTCTTTCCATGTTTATTCATTGTAAGTCTGTCTGCTATTTCTCCAACCCGGGGTGTCTGGTGTAGTTCCCTTCTCTTTGGGGTTTTCGATCTTGCCCTATTTCTCCTACCCGGGGATTACAGATTAAGAACTGCACTGTAATGCTGTTAGCTGGTTTCCTTAGTGGTATTCAACCAATTGATTTCTTGTGGTTTCCTTATATTTCCCAGTGCAATTAAAGCTGCAGTTGCATTCTGTATTGATATCGCTGCCCTTTTCCTCCACCTTTATGTTACTGCCAAGATACACGGATGAGTCCACATTTTGGAGGGCTGTTTCTCCAATTGCACATCGGCTGTCATTTGCCCCGTGTCTTCTCATAAATTCTTTCCTTTCTGTGTGTATTTTCAAACCCAACTGCTGTGAACTTTCATTTGGTATTCTAATTTTGCTTTGTATCTGGTTAGGATTATGGGGCAGAAGAGCCAGATCATCGGCAAAATCTAGATCGTCGTGCTGTTTTTGTAGAGTAAATAAAAATGTTTTATATCGGCGTATAGCACATTAACAAATCGTATACGTTAATTATTTGAAGAACATTCACTTGCCAAAACTGTGTGGTTGTTAAATTAACTATGTATTCCCTCTTTGCACTTTCTACATGTTCATAATTTTCTCCCCCCCCCCCCCCCCCCCCCCCCAATTCATACACCTCATTCCCCCCGTTTCCCATTTCCTCCTTTTAAAATTTACAATAATAAAAAAAAAAATTAAGTAATGATAACTGCTAAAAGGAATCAGTCAAAGCAGTTTAATGAAACATTCTGGATGGAAAAGAGTATCGTCCGTTTATTGAATCTAGTCTGTAGTTAATACCTAAGTCTAGAGCCTTAGAGTTGTCGCACTTTATTTATTTATTTTTTTAAAGCGAAAAATTCAACACTTAATCGATACCCTTTAGCTCCCCAAAGGAGCACAGACAAATACATGCTAATTCCTCCTGTCGCGTGTCATCAACTCTGTAGCGAAAGGGTCTTATTGTAGTAAAGAATAAGGTTATCCTGGACAAAAAGATGTATCAGATGATACCAGGATAGTGCCAGGTAAGAAACTGGTCTTACAAGAAATACCCCCTTTTCTTAACAGAATAAGGGTGTATCTACATCAAAGATTACCAACGGGCTGATCACCCGTTTGCCAGTCACTTCGATTACGGAAACAACAGCAAATGGATTGATTTGCCGTTGCCCTAAAGACGCCAATAGGCGTGATGGGAAACAATGGCAAAGAAAACCTATCTGCTGTTGCCCTAAGACGCCACTAGGCGTAATGGCCACTGACTGCTTTGACGGTCGGTGGCCAAGGACGGAAGAAGAAGAAGAAGAAGAAGAAGACATCAAAGATTAGGATCGGCTGTATAAACCTCCAGGAGTGATGAGAGTGAATGTTCTGAAAGTCTATTTGCTCCCTTTCAAGATCCGCCTATGATATTATGTATTATTATATAATTTATAATTGTTTATGTTGGCTAATTGTGCTAGGGGTATTAATTATTGTCTATCTCTATAACTATAATATGTATCCAACAAAAACTTGTAACTCAATGTAAATAATTTCAGAAAGTCTGCTGGTACATATTTACAATTTATTAAACCTATACCGGTTCTCTTTTCGGTTAGGTAATTTAAAGAAATTCAAAGGTATTTACAACATAAAATAAATAAACATAGAAACTTTAATTATCAAACAGAATCCTGTCTTGAAAGTTCTATTTTTCTCTACACTGATTAATTATTACAATACACGAGATTGTGTCACTGAGTTGAACTGTGAAGGTAGTACTATATTCATGCTATCCACTAGGATTCATCATACACTGTACTTGTATCTTTTATTATTCTTATATTGGTGTTAGAGTCTGAATAGGCTGACCAGTGGAATTTCTATTCCACTTATCTTGTTGGTGTGAGATGCATCCAACTCCAGCCAGGATCACTCAATGTCTGGATCTCCAGACTGGGAAAACATGGTAACCAGTTCTATGAACTTCAAGAACTATCGCACCACAGAGTCCCACCGAAGAGGATGTCTCGTACAATCTTGGTAGTTGCAGGATAAAACCTGGAATACAAATAATCACAACCTCTGTATGGTCCAGCACTATTCTGTCCTTACATACAATGGACGTAACAAACAGTGTCAGACATTGTGCTAACATATGCACAGGACAATTTACCTCTGCTGGCTTTCGTCTCTAAAAGTCAATACATGCCTGCGTTTCAACCGGCAGCACACTCGTTCTGTAACACATGCCATGCACTTCCTAACACACCATTGGATTAAAACAGAGCAAAAATACATAAATATATACATATATATATATATTCTTTCTTACCCTGAGGCAATACACACAAGCTGTCTTCTTCTTTCTTTGATCCTTAGCCGCCGACCGTTCTATAACCAGCGGCACTCGAGCTTTCCAGCTCTTTCGGCCCAATGACATGTCAATCCGAGGCTGGGAGGTCAGTGGACCTTCCTTCCAACCCGGTCAGGAGCTTCGCTCCTTCACATCCACACGGGATTTATGTGCAGGAGCCGTTCAGGTTATTCAGTCAAATTTCTGGTCGTAAACATTTCTTCAAACGCCGACGGCCGGGTTTGAACCATGAATACCTGGTCGCCAGTACAACGTCGTAGCCATTACACCAGCGCGGCTCCCGTATATATATATATATATATATATATATATATATATATATATATATATATATATATATATATATATATATATATATATATATGTGTAAATATATATGTGTATATATATATATATATATATATATATATATATATATATATATATATATATATATATATATATATATATATATATATATATATATATATTCTCTTTCTTACCCTCAGGCAATACACACAAGCTGTAACAGGCTGTTAATAGGCATCTAGGTCTGCTTAATCAGATGCAGCGGCAAAGTATAATGGCATTAACACTTTTTACCGCTTTTCGTCTGTTCAGCTCGGTTTTGAAAAAGTTGTGGCCTCAGTTCAGCCAAGTTCAAGGACTTTTATAGTACCGCACCCTTCCTCTCGGATGGCATGGGGTAAAAACGGTGTTAGGAATCTAAAATTGAAGTGTATTTTTGCCTTCAGTTCAATGAGCAAAATTTTTAATATTCATTATCTTTTTTAATTCTGGGCCGATTTTGATCATTTAAAGCTAGAATTATACTGTGAATTTATCTCTACCGTTCTAAATAATAATATTTTAGGTAGCAAAATGCATTTTAATCTATGCATGCTTTAACTAACTAAATTGGGGACTACCCTGATGTATAGACGTCATTTTAAACGATTTCTCTTTCTAAAGGAACTACTAATTGAGGAAGTTTTTGCACCTACCTCTAAAGCAGTGTTTCTCAACCCTGGTAGTAGCAACACCCTCTTTTGACAACTAATATTTCAAAAAGCCCCCCCCCCCACCCTTTTAGCACCCCTTTGCTCTTTATCGTGTATACACAAACACACACATATACATATATTCCACCATACTTTTAAAAAAGCAATGCAGTTAATGAGTTATCTTTTCTTATAATATAAAGAAAAAGAGAAAGCACATTTATAAAAGCATAGTTATATTAAATATGTGTTTAAGTACGGAATTATATACACCACAAGTTCATTATTCTTGAATTACAAATTGGCAGAGCAAATGATATAAAATTAGTTCTTACAGCTCTATAACTATCATAATCATATCATTTTAATAGCGCCTAAATGACCGCATATATATCTTCAAATCTGAATATTTAAGCCTCTCCTTATGTAACCACTTTAAACATGAATTTTTTTTTTAAATATTGGTTGATAATAATGATATAATTATATAACAATTCACTTACTAATGAAGCTTAATGAGATCCTTGCGCTTGGTGTGACTCAGCCAGTTTTGTAATATTTGGTTCCAAGTCTGTTAAAATCCTGTTACAAATCTGCAGTCGGTTTCGTTGCTTTTGTAGTAGCAAGACTACTGCACTGAACCCCTTCTCCACCAAATACGACGTTGGGAATGCTGTAATTAGCAATTTAGTTTCACACCAAAGAACGGGATACGCAAGCCTCTGCTGGATCCAGAATTTTTCGTAATGTGTGTGACTGAATCGTGCTTTTGCCTCGAAGTCATTTTGTAGCTCAATTAATTCTTCTTGTAAATGTTGACTAACTTGTTCCACGTCTGATTCAAACGGATTAATCACCCAATCCGGTATTATTAGTTCTTGCAAGTCTTTAAATCTAATGCTCATATCATTTTTAATAGCGTCAAAATGACTGCAAAAAACCTCTAAATATGAATCTTTAAGCCTGTCCCCACCTAACTGCAGTAAACATGGAAAATGAGAAAGTTCTCGGCTATATAATGTCTATTTGAAACCCCATGATGATGGGCCTCATTTAACTTTTCAACATATATCTGTTCCCCAAATGTTTCGCAATACTTCTCTTTCGATGCTAAATTCTTCTTTGATTGAATCCAAAAACTCTACTGTCTCCTGACAATGGTAATATTCCAGGTACTAAAATTTTGCGTTTGGAATCCTTGACACACTCCATGGGACGCAGGGCAAATAAAAACTATCGTGTTACAAGCTATGCGAAGAGGAATATCTTTTGTAATTGTTTCAAATTGATTCTTGTAAAAATTTACACAACGCCCCCCTCTGAATGGAAGTAGCGACCCCCAATCGTTGCGACCCATCAGAACGCCCCCAGGGGGCGGTAACGCCACCGTTGAGAAACACTGCTCTAAAGTAACATTACCGCTGTTGAAATATCTATACCTTTCCGTTCAAACATCTTTAGTCCTTAAGAAATTAAATAAATTCGTACTATCATTTACACAAAACGGGCCTCTATGTTAAACCTAAAATATTCCAGTATACACACCACGAAAGAAGCGCCCTGATTGGCTATTGCATCGGACAGTTTCCCACAATAAGGCTTTCGGTATGACGCGTTGCAAGACAGACCAAAATCACGACAAACTCAAGGTCTTTATATGCCTTGCTCACCATTTTTATTTCTGTCTCTAGATCTCTTCTCCGTATGTTCTTCGGTTTGCCCCTAAGGATTCCAGAACAAGGACTACCAGGTAATGCTATGAACATGTTTATTGTTTGTCCAATCCATCTCTATCGCTTTCTCATCTCTTTTTCTTCTCTTTTTCTGTTGGTATTTGTTTGCTTCGTGTCATCACTTGCACATTGGTGACCTTGTCGCCCCATTTCAATTCTTCTACTCTACCGCAAGCACCCATTTATGAAAGTCTAACTTCTTGGTTGTTGCTTGTTCTATTCTCCGTGTTTCAGATCCATACGATAGGACTGGCCTGACAATTGAGTTGAACGTTCATATTTTTGTGCTGGGCTTGATTTCAAATCGAAAAGATAGTGTTAAAATGAGTAAATTAAACATCATTTGACCGTGCTTTCATGGCAGTTAATATCAAGATTCCTGTCAGTTATATTAGGGCGCAGCGCGCAATTTCTTTATCAAGTGCTTACTTTGTCTTCACGAGACAGTACGTCACCCCTTTTATTATATTTCTTCGTCTTCATTCTTTTAATATCCTTCTGTTTCGAAAAAAAAAATTTTCCAGCAGCTCAACCTCAGCTGAGAATGAGCGTGTAGTAAAGCTCACTTAGTTTTCTTACCGTTCTCGGACCTGCCTACCGGTGATATTTTTTGTCCCATCCCAGTTGTTTTTTTTTTTTTTTTGGTTCTATTTTTTAAAGAAAAAATATTTGGTTGACTGTTGCAGTTCTTGTATTATAGTACGTTTCAAAAAGATCGGTCGACGATTGACTTCAAATATCTCCATATTCCTTGCACTGATAAACATGATTTTTTGCATGTGGTCTTATATTTTCAATGTCCCAAAGTTTTTATAAAATTCAATGTTGCAGGTAGTGTTCTTTTCTTGCAACGGCTAATTCCTTTGATCTTTTTTAACGAAGTAATTATTTTGTCCTGGAAGAAAATAATTTACCGTAAATGAAGGAAGTTGCATATTTTCGGCATAGGCGTATGTACAATTCGAATGTTAGAGGGGTTTGTTAACTGATTACTACGTGAGGTCCTTTTTTATTTCTTCGAAATATTTGAGAGAATAATAACGCCTATTCGTTGTAAATGTTACTTTTTATACTAAAACGTGAATGGATGAATGAAGAGGTGAAAGTACTGTGTATATTAAAAATAGTAGGGAAATCGCGGAGATAAAAAGGAAATGAATTGGTTTACATATACACATAGATGGAGGAGAAAACATATAAGGTATTTACACATTTATTCTGAGTCAGACGAGTCTAACATATTGATTACTATTCTCGGCTGAACGAACGACAGTCCATCTTTTTTCCAATAGTCATTTTTCCTCTTTTAAGACATGGTCTTCACATTTACACCAATAATCTTTGTCTATCTGCGAGAGGGCGGCATATGTTAGTTCTTTCATATTGCATAGTTTGAAAGTTTTATTTTCAGCTGCCACCTGTCCTTTAACTTTTGCCCAAACGAGTTCAATTGGGTTTAAATGTGAATGATAAGGTGGCAGTCTCAAACACATATGACCATGCTGTTGAATCAACTTGTCTATATGGAATATCTTGGTCTTTTGTGATTTCTTAACAAGGGACAGTAATTCAGGTTTCAGAAATCCCTCGTTAAATGGAATGTCTTCTTTTCTGAGTCAAATCTTTATAGCATCTTTTGTACTCGAAGATGTCGGGATTTTGTCTTCTTCTGCCACAGCGTTGTGGTATGATGCGTTGTCCATTATCAGACAGGACGGTCTGTCTAGGGGCGGAAGAAGAGTATTTTCAATCCACTCTCTAAATATGTTACCGTTCATCTTGGTATGATAGTCCCGGTTGTCCGTATAATTGGAAGTGAAAATAAGTTCAGACCTAGAATACCGCAAGATACGCCTATGCACTGAAATACACAGTCAGTAGAATGGTAACTGAATACACCGGAAGGGTCAATGTAATGTTCAAAACAGTGCGGTAGTGAGCTGAAACACTTAGAAAATCACGTGACATGCGTTCAATATGTTAAATCGAAATAGCTCACAAATATGAAGGGGTAAGCCCTTTAAAATTACGGTTGGACTAGGAGGTAGTCGATTTTGTATTTATTTAAAATAAAGAAAATTTAAAACCATAAGTTTGTTAACGAGGAAAAAAATGTCCCCCACGGGACATAGCGATCATTAGGTCATATGCAAAGTTGCAACAGTGGTTGCAGAGATATTGAATATTAAACAGCGGCAAACATTGTGAAACGCACTATAGCTCTTTGTTACTTGTTATAAGCTCATTGTCTCATATAATCAAGTGCCCGGGATAAGTATGCGACATTCCTGTTTTCAGATAGATGTTGTTTTTCTAAGCCATTGTCTTTGCAGCAGCTATGTGGCGAGTAGTGCAGCTTGAATGCGTGGCAGTGAGTAAATTTTGCATGTCATTACATATTTAGATGTGACAGTTTTTTTTTTTTTTTTTTCATACACTGTACCTAGGGCAGTTTTAGACCAACAGCAATCTAAGTATAGGAAAGAAAGTCATTAAATAGTCACATAATTACGTATGGTAACCCCTATCAGAATTGATCGTCTACCCTGGTGGTGGGACTCTTTAGATGCTTGCTGAAGAATCCTCTTGGGGACTTCGTGGACTGCCGTTTGAAAAACGACGCGGTACAGGAATTGTGTTATACAGTTTATGTGTGATACCAGGAACTAAGTGGTGTACTGGTTGTAAAGAAACTAGGTTGTTGTAGGACAGATGTGGTGTATCGTGTTTCGACAACTAGTGGCTTTATGATCAGTTATGTGTGAACAGTTGCAGTGCCTGTGTGAATATATTATTCTCTTATTCCCCATCTTACCTCCCCCCCCCCCCCCCCTCTCTGTACAAATCTAAAAAGAAATCGGGAGTGACTTTTCAGTCACCCTCTAGTCTTTGTTCACATCACGTTTTAACCCCCCCCCCCCCCCCACCCCACCCCCCACACAGAATAAATAAACTAAAGCAAACCTGTGTTTTCTCGCTTCTCCCCCCCCCCCAAAATAACTGAAAACCTGTTTTCACCCTTCTCTCTCTCTCTCTCTCTCTCTCTCTTCCCCTCCCCCCCCCAAACTTAAACCCTGTTTTCACCTTTCTCTTCTCCCCCCCCAATCTCTTTAAAAAAAAAAAAACAAATGAAAGTAAACCTGTCTCTTTTTTTTCTCGCTTTTCTCTCCCCACCCCCAACAAATACATGAAAGCAAAACTTTCCCTGTTTTCTCTCTCCTCCTCCTCTCTCTCTCTCTCTCTCTCTCTCTCTCTCTCTCTCTCTCTCTCTCTCTCTCTGTCTCTCTTCTCTCTTCACACCCCCCCCCCCCCCCCACACCCCCACCACCACCACCACCACCGTTGCTTATTTATGTGATGTGACCAAGCAGTATCAGTATTGAAGCAAGCAGTTTCTCTGCCCATCTTATTCCCTTCTTCCGCTGACTGCCGCTTGGGATAAAGATCGCCCACTTGAATTGGTCCAAGCCCGCGTCCCAGCGATTGACGTAGAATGTTAAGTGTTCCTTCCACTCTTGAAGTTAACCAACGCTAGTTCCTCTTCTGTCCCCACAAAGCTGTAATACTTTTGTTTCATTATCGTATGTCCTTCTTTCTCATCTGTTTCTTTTTATTCCCATCCCCCCCCTCCCCCCCGCCTCCCCCCCCCCCCCCCCCCCCCCCCCCCCCCCCCCCCCCCCCCTCCCCCCCCCCTGTCTTTCATTGACTCTTGCCTTTTATTAATACGCGATTGAAGTTATTAATAATTTAATTTGAAAACGCTTTGGGAATTGTATTGCAGGGCAGAAATGTAAAAAGGCAATACTGCCTATTTCTTAACCCTGATGAAATAAATAATTCGATCGTTCGGTCATTCATTCGGTTGATCTCTCTCCCCCCACCCTTGTTTTTCATGTTGTATTTCGTTCTGTAGTTTCTTTTTGTCGCCTCACATGAACTCTCTTCACTTTATTTTAAAAATCGTAACATTTTCTACCTATTTCTCCGTCATGTTGTCTCGTTCCTTTGGACAAAGATAAAAAAAAAGGCTCGGAATCACAGCGTAAAAGGAAGTCCTACACATGTATTATTTCAAGTTCCAACTAGAGAATATCAGTTGTGTATGGAATTAAAGATACATAGCAGTAAGAAACTGATTATTTTACTGATTGGAACTTGATATTTTTTGACAGTCGAATCTTGCTGTGCAGAATGTCTGGTGAACAGAGTACTTTCGATTGAATTCGAAGAAGTGTGAGCGTGAGGGTATTCTACTGTTTCGCACTATCGATACCGTATTGTAAGTCGATTTTTTAGATATCGAAGGAGATTACACTTCCGCGTACCGTATGTATCAGAAGTTTTTTTTTTTTTTTTTTTTTTAAACCGCTGTCGTTTGTTTCCGTTCCATGCGAGGAAGTAGTTGGTAATGTAATTTGCACCTCAAATAGTGTTACAGTCCACGAAACACTGCTAAAGAACAATTATATCAAGTGAATATTCTGTGTGGAACGATTGGCAACGTTCTTTTAGAGATTACCAAGTAGTTGTTAATATGTACTTTCAAAATGGGCAAATGTTAGAAGAAGTTAACACCTTTAAATATCTCGGGTCCACTATATGTAGTGATGGAAGATCAATTAAAGAAATCAAGACAAGACTTGAGATGGCCTCATCTGCCATGACAAGGTTGAATGTGATCTGGAAAAGTAACATCAGTTTTCCTGTGAAGATCAAATTATACAAATCACTTGTATTATCTATTCTCTTGTATGGGTGTGAGGGCTGGACACTCACTGCAGATACGGAGCGAAGGATTCAGGCTTTCGAGCATAAATGTTATAGAAGAATTTTGCGCATTTGCTATAAAGAGCACAAAACAAATGTCTATGTTAGAGAGAAGATAAACACCTATGCAGGCCACCAAGAACCACTTTTGTCAATAGTGAAACGTCGAAAGCTTGCCTGGTTTGGGCATGTAACTCGTCATGACTCCCTTTCGAAAACGATCCTTCAGGACGGGTTACGGGCTGAGATGATGATGATGACTTTCACAATATATTTTAGAAATGATTCGAGCACACTTCTTTTCTTCTTTGGGCCTTGGCCACTGACTGACAGAGCAGTCAGTGACCATCACGCCTGAAGGCGTCTTGTAGGGCAGCAACAAACTTGTCTCCACTTTGTTCGGTCGACAGCCATCCTTTGTGTGGTGCCCCAGCTCTGGTTCATGCTCAGCATTTCTGGCTCCACAGTTCTCCGCCAGGTGGCTTTTAACCGTTGTGGCCGTTCTTGTTATGGTGTCAAGGTCTCTTCTGAGAATGTGGCGAACCCAATTCCAGCGTCTACCCGCTATGATGGTACGCATGTCTTCTTGGTGGCCCCGAGTTAGCAGTTCTTGGTTGTAATGGTGTTCGGCCAGAAAATTCGAAGACTTTTCCTTAGGCAGGTTGTGTGGAAAGAGGACAGTTTGGACATTTCCTTTTCAGTTACTCTCCAGCATTCAGCACTGTACTGAAGTACAGAAATTACGCAGCTCTCATATATTTTTAATTTAGTGTTTGTTCTGTAGTTGGACAGAAAAAAGAGACCAACAGAGAAGTACAGCACTCACTAAATGTAGAAAAAAATTGGCTCCTAAATACTGTTGCAATAAGGAAGCTGAAATTTTTCGGTCATATAAAAAGACATAATAGTCTGGAAAAATTAGTAATGGAAGGCAAGGTCCTTTGAAAAAGGGGAAGGGGACGACCTAGACGACGGTGGATCCAGGACATCACAGAGAGTCTGAACTTGTCTTTGGCTGATGCAGGTCGCCTTGCCCAGAATCGTGATACGTTCAGAGCAGCTGTAATGGAGACAACGTTCTGGAGAGACTACGTCACATGATGATGATGATGACTGTAGTGGGAGGATTTCCAGATGTTAAGTTGGCGAATGCTATTCTGCCTTTATTCATTCGGCTACAGATGTCTTTGCTTGTTTCGCCATCTGGTGTGATATAACCTACGGGAAGTTTCATACAAATATGAAATAAAATACAATAAAGACATGAGTATTTTAGTTTCCTGTTGTCGTGTGTTTGACCAAATTGTGTGTCACTTGAAATAACAGCACGTATTAAATGGGTACATCATTACATTTTAGAACGGCGTATTACCTTGTCTTAAACAAAGTTTTCTCATAAAATTTTAACGGCTTAAAGGTAATTTTGCTTCCCCCCATCTCATAGTTTATTTTTGTGTGTCTGTCGTTATATCTTGCTTTGTTTGTGTTGTCTCAAATCCTTTCCATATTTTGTTTCGAGTTTCTGTTTGCTTTACTTAGCGCTTACCATATCTCATTGTCACCCTTTCCGATATTACTTTGTCATAGAGTTTGTACTTTAAAAAGTAATTAAGATCTTAATCTGGTCGTGGTTGACGTAAGTGTGCTCGCGTGCTCGCCAGCGCGCGTTTATATCCTGCATTTTGGTATGTGATGTTCATCACAGCTGCAGCATATTTAGTGGCATCTTTTTGTTCATTAGCTCCGGCTGTGAGAATATTCATCGCTAGTTATCTGTTGGCAAACTTTATACAGTTTTAGAAGTTTCGGGGCGTAGATTTTTATTATTATTTTTGTTAACCGCATCTAAATGTTTCTGCAACCACCAGGTCTGATTCACATTATCTTTTTATTTGTTTTGTTTTGTTCGTTAGTTTAAAAGCGTGATCTTCAGGTTATTCATTCATGTCACAGTTTGATTGTGTACATGGACATTTAACACTGTGAGTATAGTCCAAGAACTGTGTTAACATTGTATGAAGGCGTGTCGCGTCGATGTGCAGCAATTTGATGGCTACTTGAGTTGAGTCAATTTGAGGTGTTGCGTCAGCTTTCAGTTGCCGAAGCCAGTCATTCCTGATAACATTTACAAACTAAGTGAGGTGTGACCCCAGTACCATTAACTTCTCGATCATAACTATTCGGTGTGGCTTACGCAGTCTATCCTGAAATAAACAAGTGATCTTGAGCATCTGGTGCTAGTTGTGGGGAAAAGTCTTTATGTCTGCTTCTTGCAAGCGACGTTTTTGTGTAAGTTTGCATGTAGATTTCAAGCAGACGTGAATTATGTCGCACGTGAGTAACGCTTTCGAATTGTTGTTCGTGTATGCACATTACAGAAAGCCTGCTACTGTAGTCTTGAGATTTTTGCCTCCTCGTTGTTCGCTTTAAATCCACTTTTGACGGCACCCGTCTCGTGGAAGTAAATGACCTCGGCTTTGTCAGGTGTCTCAAGTTAGGACATATCAAATTTTCGCCGGAATGTTAGATGCCGGCTGTAGTAAGCCAAAAATGAAATATGTACACATATAACATGTTTTGAACATAGTAGAGCATTTGAAAAAAAAAAACCACACACTCATTCTCTCTCGCTCTCTGTCTTTCTCGAAGACATCACACTGAAACATCTAGATACTGCTCGACCCACCACCACGTGTTTTTTGTGCCCTGGTCTAAATGATAGGAAACGTCTCATGCACGATTAATGTGTTCCATCAAGCCATGTGTTCATTGGACAGTCAGTTTTTTTCAACCAACGTTCTGATGTTACCTTATATATGACGCATTAGGGAGCCGCGCTGGTGTAATGGCTTCGGCGTTGTACTGGCGACCAGGTGTTCATGGTTCAAACCCGGGCGTTGGCGTTTGAAGAAAAGTTTATGGCCGGAAATTTGACTGAATAACCTGAACGGCTCCTGTAATAAACCCTATGTGGATGGGAAGGAGCGAAGCTCCTGACCGGGTTGGAAGGAAAGTCCTCAGGTTCCCCAGCCTCGCAATGACATGTCATTGGGCCGAAGGGCTGAAAGCCCAAGTGCCACTGGTTAAGAAAAACAAAAATATGACGCATTATGGCATTTTTCGGCATGTTATAATCGAAGCTAATGCGAGTGGGAAAGCAGAGATGGTCTGAGAAATAACGGATTATACCATTAATCCAAAAAATATTTATGCGCGAAACAGTAGGATTAATATGCATTGTAAATATTGTTAAAATAATCTTCAACTTAGCGAATATTATCCTTTTTTTTTTTTTTAGAAAGTGTTCAGAACATGGTGAAATGGAAAGAGATCATATATATATATATATATATATATATATATATATATATATATATATATATATATATATATATGTATATGTATATGTATATGTATATATATGTATATGTATATGTATATGTATATGTATATATATATATATATATATATATATATATATATATATATATATATATATATATATATATATATATATATATATATATATAAAGAAATTGAACGGTTTGCTTTGGAAACAGGAAAACTAACTTAAAACTATGACCACAAACAGTTGTAAACGCCGGAAAACTGATGCAAGCGCAGAAGAGAAGACTAGAATGGGCATGATAGAGAAAGAATTAGACTTGCTATAGCAATACAGGGAGTGCGAAAACGATTTTGGAGATAGAAAACGCCATTTGCTGATGACGCTATCTTTTGCCATCCCAAGGCAGATCTTATTCAAGAATCCACAGAACAGGATTTAAAAAAAAAGGTCAAATAACATGTGGAAGAAAGAGTGTGGGACATAAATCAGAACACGCAAAAAAAAAAAAAAAAAATTAGAACTGGCGTGGGCCTCCCCTGTGGGAGGGAATGAGTGAAGATTTAGAAATGACCGAAAGGGCTGTGTGAGACTGAAAAGTTTGGGAAACACCCATCTAAGGGAACCAGAGAACAACTTACTGTTGTTGGTAACAACACAGTTGTCACGAGAGGGTTGATGTTATTGAAAGTATAAGATATCCTGGACAAAAGGTTGTATCAGATGATACCAGGATAGTGCCAGATAAGAGACTGGTCTTATGAGAAATACCCCCTTTTCTGAAAAGAATAAGGGTGTATCGACATCAAAGGTAGGATCAAGCTGTATAAGTTTCTAGGTCTGATGATAATATATGTTCCTAGATCCCTATGGGCTCCCTCTCAAGATCCTCCTATGATTATATTATTATTATTATTGTTGTTGACTCTGCTAGGGGTATTAACTAAATTATTTACCAACAAGAACTTGAACTCAACTTAAATAATTAAGTAAGTCTGCTGGTAAATATTTACAATTTATTTATACAGTTTCTCTTTTCTGCTTGAAATGAAATAAAATTTAATTACAACATTAAATCAATAAAGCATTGGAAAATAATCAAAAAAGTCTCAAAAGACATTAAACTTGTTGAAGGTTATCACTTTAGTTAATTATCTCCGCTGGAAGAACATTTATATAATACTAACAAGTTTATTTCTCTGTCACTTGAATGTGAAGCTATCACTGGATAAATCTATGCCCACATTTGTCATCATAAGTAATTTTGTCTATCATTGTGGTGGGATTTGGACACTCTACAGTTGTCTTGGTTTCTGACTCATCTTTTGGAATGAATCTTGTTCCACTTTTTTTCCTGGCAGGAATGTTATTTGAGATACCTCCAGGCAGTAGACACTTTGGTAACTGGCCTTCTGAACTTCAAAGGCGCTTGCACCAGTAGTGCCTCCATTAGTGGCTGACTCTTATGAGCAGTTAGGTTTACAGGATAGAACTTGAAACAAAAATAAATGTAACCCCTATATGGTCCATCACTATCCCATGATCACAAAAAGTTGGGGATGATAGACAGTATCAGACAGTGTGCTAGCAGAGGCACAAGACAATTTATACCAGTAAACCCACTTCCAGTTCACTGTGACTACACTTTCCCTCTAAATCCTTAGTTAGAGCCATTTGTCCATGATCCGCCTCCATACAATGATTTGGTCTAGTATAAAATACTAAGTAATAACTTAAACAATCCAGTAAAACAATCGCTTTCATCCTTCCTTACGTTCCTGGTGAGTGTGCCATTCAATCAAGAAATAATTCTTTAAATGCTTTTCTAAACCTACAGACACACTTTTGCCATCATTCTCCAGAATTATACACATGCCTGTAAGTCCGCCAGCAACACACCGTGGTTTTCTAACACATGCTACACACTTCCTAACGCACAATTGAACCAATTATTTAAACTATATATATATATATACACACACACACATTCTTTCTTACCCTCAGGCACATACAGTCGAGCTGTTAATGGTTATACTGGTCTGCTCTCAGATACAGAAGGCAAGGCACTATGCACTAACACTTTTTGTACTCGCTGTAATTTTCAAAAGATGACTGGCCTGATTTCGTTAGAACACACGTTATTTATAGTGCGAGGTCGGGCGTCCGAGGGGTTTCCCTGCTCGCTAGTATTTGCATCCCAAAATATTTGTAAAATCTGTCTAGATGTGCAAATCAGGAAAACTTAGATTTTATTTATCTACGTTATACTTGGAGCGATTTTCTTCATCTAAAGCTTTAAATACTCTCTGTATTGTTCTAAATCTTCCTAGCTACTAATCTGTTACATTCCTAAGTGCATTTTATTCTATGCTTACTCTAAACAGCAAAATTATGGACTAACCTGAGGCCTCGATGCATTTAACCAAAGATTTCTCCCGTACTATACTACTGGTCGTGAAAGTCTCTGCACAGACGTGTAGAGCAACATTCACGTTGTAGAATTAGTGACCTCTTCCAGGTGGTACTTCTTTCCTAAATCCATAATTAATTGTCATCCTCCACTCGTTTGCACGGATTAGTCCAGCCATTTTGACTGTTCAATGTTTTAGTAAGCACGGCATAATGGTACCTTCTGATTGGTCCGTGTATCAAGCAGTTATCATAAAGTATGGCGCGCGGTTTCGTCAGAGTTACACAGAAGGACGTGTTGTGAAAACAGAACACTTCACGACAACAGTACCCCCAGAACGAGTCACAGTGTTCATGGAATGATGCGCGTTTACTACCGTGTATGGGTGTAGTTTTGTTAATACTTTAAACACAATGATCAGCTTAGTAAACATGCAGCAGAGAAATACGATCTCTCGTAGTACAGGAAGGTTTCGGGTTACCAACGAGTTCCGTTCTTAAGGGCTTTCGTAACCCGAATGTGTACGTACGTCGGAATGTGTACGTCCAGTAGTTGTGCGTAAAGTGTCCGTTAATAGAACATCGGCGAGAACAATGCTGTAGATCATTTATTTATGGGAAAATGCCTCAACGCTGATTAATAATGACAGTATAGTACATAATATAAATAGCAAAACACACAAAATTCAAAATAATATTTTTTCTTTAATATCGTGGCAACACTAGGCGAGACAACCGTGAACGAGAGGGCGAGTTGGCTTAAAATGATGACACATTCCTACGCCACAGCATGTGTCATTCATCAACATTCTCCATAGCAATCTGAAACATCGCACTATACGAAAATGGTTCGATCAAAAACCGATCCCAAAAGAAGAAAAGTCGTACATGTCCCCAGCAACAGACCAGCAGCTTTAAATCAGACAACTAGATACCGAAGAAGCCGACCAATACAACACTCGATACAGTGACGGAGATATCAGTGACGGGGTCGTCACAATCAAGTGACAGCCTACTAGAGAACCCAACTCTTGATACAGCGAAGGAGACGTCAGCAACAGCAAGTATCTCTGACTTAATAGAAGATGTGCCGGATATTGCTTACGTTGCAGAAAATATAATGAGGTCGCTAACACGGATCCGTGAGGCAAGAGATGAAATGAGAGCGATTTCACCACCACCCTACGTAACCCAGGTGTCTGGAGGTGAGGCCTCGCTCAGGGCCCTACCAGACGATAAAACAGATACGCTTTCAGAGGGAGGAAGATGTAATCCAATTAGAGCAAGCAGAACTAGTAGTCCGGAAGCGAAATCAATCAAAATAACGCATATGTCTGGAGAAGAGGTCTCCCTCAGATCCCTGCCAGACGACAAAGTAATCGGTCTCTTGGAGGGATTAGTAGGCAGAAGAAGCATAATAAGTGTCAAACGATACCATAAGGGTGTGATACTAGACCTTAATGCAACTGACAAGATCAAGTCTCTGATGGCAACACTAGAGTCAGGCCCTAGAGAATATCAGCTGCCTCACCAGATAATAGCAATAGCTGAGATTCACAGGGAAAACAAGAAGCTGGTCATCAGAGGGATCGACACACGCTTGACAGATCAACAAGTACTCAGGTACCTGCAGGCCGAAAACTCTGGTAACGTAACCACGCACGTTGAGAGGATAAAAACATGGAACCTGAAAGTGATAGTGACGGTTCAAAGTACAACTATACCGCCGTCGCTCACTATACAGAACAGAGCTTGAAGGACAGAGGCATATATCCTTCCCGTTATACAATGTTCCAGGTGCCAGGGTTTTTTGCACACCAAGAGCTCGTGTAGAAAAGAGGTAGCCTGCAGGTACTGTGCGGGAAGCCACGCATACAGTGAATGTCAAATGGCAAAGAAGAACGCCGACTACATAGCACCCAATGGAGATGGAACCTGTGTGAATTGCCTGGGCGAGCACGGACAAGTTACCGCGGTTGCCCAGCATACCGTGAAACAACAAAGATACTAAAAGTATCAATCAGTAAGGGAGTACCATACAGTCAGGCAAAGAATAGAGTAACAGCAAATGCTCTATATCCTTCAAAACAGGAACAAGGCCTTGCAACTCAAATCAGACAACTGACGTCTGAGGTGAGTGGAATCAAAGAAAAAATACGAGAAGGAAAAGAAAACACCAAAATGAGCAAAACCCCAACTGTCATGTGCGGAGAAATCCAGAGCGACTTGGATAGTGCAAAACAAATGACCCGCGAAATGAAATCAATACAGCAAGATATCCAAGAAGACATAGCAAAGTTGTCTGACATGAAAACGGAAAACGAAGAAATCCTTAAAAGAATTGAAGTGGAGAGACAAGTCATCACAAAAATAAGAAACGAAACAACACAAAGACACAAGCGCCAACCTCGGGAAAAAGCATTGTAAGAAATTCTAGAGGACCTTGTCCCAGCTATACTACTGGACAAAAGTTAAGGGCCGCCATTCAGTTTAGACAAGGTTTATATAATTGATTGGCAAACTGTAAAGACAAGTGAAAATGTCATTAAAACTGAGCTCAGAGAAATGTGTATACATTTCTGTGTGCACTAGGTAAATTTTTTTTTAAATGTCAAAAAACTGGGTCACTTTAACCTGCACGTGAATATTGCCATTGTTGCTGCAAAAACTTGTGGTTTTTGCAACACGCCCCACCAGTTCAAAAGGTGAAAAAGTGAGTTGAATTTGAATGCACGTGGAAAATGATCATCGGTAAAGAGTGTTCACCGTTGGTATGCAATAAATCAGTATGACTGTAGTGAAGTGAATCCGTATGACAACACGCTCAAATTCCCCGCTTAAAACGTACTAGCTAACCTATTTAAAATCTATAAATAACTACAGTATTTGAAATTTGTCTGAGGGTCCAGTCAAATTTACCGCCAACATTTAACTAAGAGTATTTGAATTTTTCTAAGAAAACAAGTTACAAGTTACTACCCCCCCCCTCCCCACACACCCATCCCAATATTTATCGAAGGACGTAGTAAAATTTAACAACCAATCAAATCGTTACCTCTTTTTTGCAGGGACAAGAGAATTTTTGGTTGAAGTGGAAATAATGCCTATTTTGAGTTTTTGACAGAACTTAGATAATTTATTTCTCGATAACTAAAGATAATTAAAATAAAAGGGATATCTCAAATTATAGCGCTGATATTGCTTAACATATACACATAGAGATTCCCTCATAGAAAAATAATCTGAACTTAGAAAATTTAATTTAGTAATATTTTCACATCAGGTTAAGATCAAATTTAATTACAAAAAAATTAACCCCATTTAAATGCAAAGGAATAACTAAATGAAAGCTATATAGAACGATAGAGAATAATTGGCCGTTTAATTATCACTTTTGATAATTAAAATCGGTTCACAAATAACTATGTATAAAATCGAGGAAGTTGAGGGGAACTGCGGTAAGACGTGGAGTACAATGGATGGGTTTGAAAAAAAATTGTTGCAACAATACTCCGGTCCTTTCCCCGGGTTTTACCGCAGATATATCGATGATGGCATAGGTCTCACAGATATGTCTGAGACTGATTTATATCGCTTCATCGACTTTGTCAACCACTTTCACCCCACCATCAAGTTCACCTCCCTCGTCTCCACAGTATCTGTCAACTTCCTTGACATTACTATTTCTATCACGCCCTCCGGCCTTAATACCTCAGTACACTACAAGCCGACAGATGCCCACAGTTACCTCCTGTATACCTCTTCTCATCCTCGGGCCTGTCGTGACTCCCTTCCTTTTTCACAACTTCTCCGCCTCCGCCGTTTGTGCCAAGACGACGATGACTTCCACTTCCGAGCAAATGAGATGTTGGATTTCTTCCGTAGCAGACTTTATCCGGAACATGTTATCACCTCTGCTCTCCAACGTGTGCTCCCCATCTCTGGCCAGGAGGCCCTCATACCTCACTATAAATCCACTTCAGATAGAGTCAAATTAATCTTGACCCATCACCCTCACAGTACTGCTGTCAAACAGATCCTTTTCCGCCACCTCCCTATCCTCCAAGCAGAGCCTGTGACCCAAGAAGTATTCGGTGAAGCACCTTTGGTGGCATATAGATGCGACAAGAACTTGAAGGATCTTCTTGTTCACAGCCGTCTCCCAAAGGAGAATGCCACTCACTTTGGCACACTACCCTGTGGTCGGACACGATGCAACACGTGCAAGTATGTCATCTCAACCCAGAAGGTGTCCTTTCCTAAGGCTACGTACACCATCACTAGTAGCTTCACGTGTGAATCGCGTAATGTCATTTATACGATCATATGTAAACGTTGCTGCAAAACCTATATTGGCCAAACAGGCAAACGACTTGGGGACAGATTCAGCCAGCACTTAAATGACATCTCTCAGCAAAAGTCCACACCAGTTGCCACACACTTCAATGGTCCTGACCACCATGGTCCCATCGACATCCAGGTCACTGCGATCCGATCCTGCTCCTCTGACACTGCCAGCCGAGAACAGCTTGAGAACCGTCTTATCCACCGCATGGGGTGTCTAAAACCAGCCGGTCTCAACACTTTCCACACCTTTGTCTGAGGCCACCCTTTCCTCTCTTGCTCTATTTTGACTCTTTCCACTCTTATTCTATTCTTCTATTTTTATGCCATCCTCCATAATATTTCCTCTTCTATTTCCAGTCCCCACTTTTATTACATTTGGGTATTTTTTCGTTTTTTCGTTTTTCGTTTCTTAGTATGTATTGTGTACATCCGGGGTCAAGAGTCACTTCCTTTCAGCCAAGCGTGATAAGATGCTTCGCCTTCAGGGAAGTACCTAGGTTTTATTTATTATTTTTTTATATTTATTTTTATATTCATTTAAGTTCTTATGTCTCCTATCTAGCCTTCACTTTCTTTCTTTTCCTGACGAAGGCCTTGTGGCCGTAACGTAGACTACTTTCTTTGTCTTTTGTCCTCGTAAGACGAATCACCTTTTTTCGATTTTTTTTCAAACCCATCCATTCACAAATAACTGATATAAAATAAACAAATTCGGTCAGATTAGACAAACACGCTTAAAACTGCTCAATTCTATAGCCTAGGAAATAGTTAACTTTTTTTGACTCGTCATCTGATTGGTTGGGTGTAGTGTGATAAAAATTAACAACTGCTTGTAAAGTCCGCCATTGACGACAAAGCTTCCATACCAAGCTGATATTATTGAAAGAGACAGAAGGACAAGCCTTTGCCGTCTGTACTGAAAAGCTTAGTGCTATAGCCCTTTACTGACGGGCAGCTTGTGTGTATGAAGATTCTTTACTTGAGGGTAAGACAGATAATTTTATTTGCATAATTTATTAGTCCTTTAAGTAACAGGCTATGGTGTGCCATATTCGTTTTCGATACTGCCGCTGGGAAATGTGATGTCACGACGACCTAAGTAGGAATGTGCCTATAGCAGGCTTATTCGGAGTGATATTGTGTAAAATGTTTGCCAGTTGGCCTTACAAATTTGCGACTGTAAGTGCAGTATTAATAAATTGATATTGTCTTTTGGAATGACACACTGTTCAAATAACATGTGAAAACATATGGGGAATGTTTGAATGAAGTAATCAACAGGTCACAAGCAATATTATATCCACCATGACTATTGTATGGAAGACAAACAGGAAGGAGGGACATTAACATAGAATAAATAATGAAGAAGACTGATTACACCAAACTGAGTGTAGACAAAGGAATTTAAGGTCTGGTGCGACTTGTTAGCACAAGTGGCTGACCTAGGCAGGTATCATTACAGTTTAGAGGTGAAATTGATAGAGGCAGATGTTACATAGAAGGGATTGTCCTTCTTATTTCAGGTTGTATTACAAAGTACCTCGTTGCTGCAGTA